>QNTS01001197.1:355672-371959 GCA_003317085.1 Hucho hucho
ATACCTATACACCACCATACCTATACACCACACCTATACACCATACAATACCTATACACCACGTAATACCAATACAACATGTAATACCTATACACCATGTAATACTGTATGGTGAAAAGAGAGAGATGCTAAGCAGCATCTACAACGCCAGTGGTGGAGGCAAACAGGATGTTACGGAGGAGGCAGTCACACAGAGGGAGCGCTAGACAGGTCAAACGCACACCCACACACCGCTGTATGCCCGTTGTTGTCAATACTCTCATACTGGTTGGCACCAGTTACCGTTAGCTAGGTCAAAGTTTAGATATGTCAAGCTAGGTCTATATATGTTTGCTAATTAGTCTCTCTCTCTCTCTCTCTCTCTCTCTCTCTCTCTCTCTCTCTCTCTCTCTCTCTCTCTCTCTCTCTCTCTCTCTCTCTCTCTCTCTCATATAGAGGACATGTGGAGGTTGATTGGTCTGTCAGACACTGTCCCTCATCTTGTCAGGAAATGCAGCTCTGTCTCCGGTTCTGCCAGGTTTTCCTGTGTCTACCCTTCTCAATGGCAAGGTTTTTCTAAGGTTTTGATCAGTAACTATGGTCAAATAGTTAGCCACAGATGTTAATGCGAGTGTTCCGACCGTGCAGTAATATCTAACAAGTACACTAACAATTTCACAACAACTACCTTATACACACAAGTGTAAGGGAATGATTAAGAATATGTACATATAAACATATGAGCGACGGCCGGACGGCATAGGCAAGATGCAGTAGATGGTATAGAGTACAGTATATACATATGAGATGAGTAATGTAAACATTATATGAGTAATGTAAACATTAAGTGTTATGTTTTTCTGTCTCTCGGTCGTAGCTTTGATGCACCTGTACTGACCTCGCCTTCTGGATGATAGCGGGGTGAACAAGCAGTGGCTCGGGTGGTTGCTGTCCCCGGTGATGCGTTGTGCAGACCGCACTACCCTCTGGAGAGCCTTACGGTCGTGGGCGGAGCAGTTGTCGTACCAGGCGGTGAGGCGTACCAGGCGATTTCTTCAGCCTCCTGTTGCGCCTTCTTCACCACGCTGTCTGTGTGGGTGGACCATTTCATTTGGTCTGTGATGTGTACGCCGGGGAACTTAAAACTTTCCATCTTCTCCACTACTGTCCCGTCAATGTGGATAGGGGGGTGCTCCCTCTGCTGTTTCCTGAAGTCCACGATCATCTCCTTTGTTTTGTTGACGTTGAGTGTGAGGTTATTTTCCTGACACCACATTCCGAGGGCCCTCACCTCCTCCCTGTAGGCCGTCTTGTCGTTGTTGGTAATCAAGCCTACCAATGTAGTGTCGTCTGCAAACTTGATGATTGAGTTGGAGGCGTGCATGGCCACGCAGTCATGGGTGAACAGGGAGTACAGGAGAGGGCTGAGAACACACCCTTGTGGGGCTCCAGTGTTGAGGATCAGCGGGGTGGAGATGTTTCAATAAATGCAGCCTCAGGATATGTGGTTTCCAGTTTACATAGAGTCCAATGCGGTCGGCATTTGATCATAAGGAATTCTAGGTCAGGTGAACAAAAGGACTTGAGTTCCTGTATGTTGTTATGATCACACCACGAATAATCATAAGGCATACACCCCCGCCCTTCTTACCAGAGAGATGTTGGTTTCTGTCGGCGTGATGCGTGAAGAAAACGGGTGGCTGTACTGACTCTGATAACGTATCCCGAGTGAGCCATGTTTCTGTGAAACAAAGAACGTTACAATCTCTGATGTCTCTCTGGAAGGCAACCCTTGCTCGAATTTCGTATACCTTGTTGTCAAGAGACTGGACATTGGCGAGTAGTATACTCGGGAGCGGTGGGTGATTTGCCCGTCTACGGAGCCTGACCAAAAGACCGCTCCGTCTGCCCCTTCTGCGGCGCCGTTGTTTTGGGTCGATCCATTGTCCTGGGTGGTGGTCCAAACAGAGGATCCGCTTCGGGAAAGTCGTATTCCTGGTCGTAATGTTGGTAAGTTGACGTTGCTCTTATATCCAAAAGTTCTTCCCGACTGTATGTAATAAAACGTAATATTTCCTGGGGTAACAGGGTAAGAAATAATACGTAAAAAAACTAAATACTGCATAGTTTCCTAAGAACGCGAAGCGAGGTGTCCATCTCTGTCGGCGCCAAGCACAAGCTTTGTGCTTTTGTTTCCCAATAAGCAATGTAGTTTTGATTTGATTGTGTTGTAATTTTTTTTATTCTGATTGATTAGATGTTCTGGTCCTAAGGCTTCAGTGTGTTAGTAGAACAGGTTTGTGAACTCAGCCCCAGGACCAGATGGATGAGGGGACTCTTTTCTTTGCTCAGCTCTTGGCATTGCAGGCCTTGGTAATGATATGTGAGTGGGGTCACAGTATTTTAGATGTTTCCAAAACTGAATTGCTCTTTTTTGAGTTATTAGTGGATATTGGCCTAATTCTGCCCTGCATGCATTGTTTGTAGTTTTCATCTAGACATGTAGGAGAATCTTACAGAACTCTGCATGCAGGGTTTCAATGGGGTGTTTGTCCCATTTGGTGAAATCTTGTTTTGCAAGTGGACCCCACACCTCACTGGCATAAAGTGCAATTGGTTCAATGACACATTCTCTCTCCCTCTCTCTCAGGATGTATTAATTAATATTAATAAGGCTAAAAGAGGCTTGCTTTGCACACACACAACAGCTAAGGACACACACACACACACAACAGCTAAGGACACACACACCAACACATATACAAAAAGCTAAAACACACACTCGCACCCAGGTGACACACACACACACACACACACACACACACACACACACCGAGCGACACCCTCTTTCTCCCCGATCGACACAAACCAACACACACACACACACCTAAATGGCTGTCATTATTTCAGGCCGTCATTTTTCTCTGTCTCATATCCAAATGGCAGGGTTAGATTTGCGGGCGGAGGGATGGATGGAGGGAGGGGGGGTGGTGAAATCAATAATTTATGGCCCCATATTCAGATCACTGGCTCTCTGCTGTTAATGCTAATTGATGAAAGACGGGCTAACCAATGGAATAAATCCCCATTCCAGAGGGAGGAAGAGGACCGTTTTAAAGGTCCTGGGGATCAGACAGACGGACGGCTGGGGAGGAATGACTGATCACAGTAACACCTAGTGCTAATGGAGGGGACATGCTAGATGTAGCACAACAATGATCGCAGCAGTCTAGTCTAGTATGGTCCGCTTTTATCCAAAGCGGCTAACAGTCATGCGTACATACATTTGACATCAAATCACATAGTATTGGTCACATACACATGGTTAGCTGATGTTATTGCAAGTGTAGCAAAATGCTTATGCTTCTAGATCTGACAGTACAGGTAATATCTAACAATTCCACAACAAAACCTAATATCTAACAAATTCCACAACAAAACCTAATATCTAACAAATTCCACAACAAAACCTAATACACACAATCTAGTAACGGAATGGAATGAGAATATATAAGTATAAAATATATGGATGAGCAGTGACAGAGCGGCTAAGATGCAATAGATAGTAAAGAATAGATAGTGTAGGATACATTATACAGTATATACATATGAGTAATGCAAGATATGTAAACATGATTAAAGTGGCATTATTAAAGTCTTCCATTTATTAAAGTGGCCAATAATATCAAGTCTGTAGGTAGGCAGCCGCCTCTCTGTGCTAATGGTGGCTGTTTAATAATCTGATGGCCTTGAGATAGAAGCTGTTTTTCAATCTCTCTGTCCCAGCTCTGATGTTCCTGTACTGACCTCGCCTTCTGGATGAAAGCGGAGTGAACAGGTAGTGGCTCGGGTGGTTATTGTCCTTGATTATCTTTTTTGCCTTCCTGTGACATCGGGTGGTCCCGGGAATTGAACCCCCTATCCTGGTGTTGCAAGCGCTACACTCCTTTTAAATGTGGGTTAATGCCAGTGTTTCCATAACTGTCCCTGCAACCGTGAAACAGAGAGACAAAACAAGTAAAAGTCTGTGTTCTCAGCACAATCTGGGGGTTAAAACACAACACAGAAAGTAACTAAAGCCGCAGCGACGACGTCGCAAACAATGGTTGCGTCATCCACACAAACAGCACCTTACGTCACAATCAAAGACGAAGGCTGCTGCTGAGAGATGTAGAAAGACGCGCACACAGGTGTTGAAGGGAGACGCTGTTTCCAAAGCTTTATTTTTCTCCCCCGCTCCCTCGTTTATAGTCCCCCTACTCATGCTTGCCTTGTCAACCCCCCCGCAACCTCTCTTCCTCCGCTCTAACTCCCTCCTGCCACCTCTCATCTCCTCCTTTACACTACACTACTTTGAAGACACAAACTAGGTCAAGGAGAGATGCCTGTGTCGTAAAAAGAGGACCGATTTAGATTAAAATCTCTCTTTGACCGTATACCCACCCTCTGAGTGATACCGTGTAACGACAACAGCTCCCCCACACCACATATCCCTGCAAGAATTACCTTAATACCAGTAGACAGCATTTTTTCTGTTAGCCAAATTTAAAATGAAAGGCTTTTAGAACAAGCGCACAATTGTGAATCCTTGCATTATTCAAGTGTCTATATACTAAGGTATTTACGGTATGCTAATAGCTGAAGTCATGCGTGAAACATCCAAGGCTAGTGTAAACACTGAGAAAAGTTGCAAGTCTGATGTTGAAGCCATCCACCCCCTCCCTTTCTCACATCCCCCTCTATACCTCTCACACTTTCCCCCTCCCTAATTTCCCTGGGCTTATCGGTGTGTGCTGGAACAATGGAAGACGAGGGCTTCAATTACTGGATATTACACCGCTCCTCTCATCCCCCTCTCCATCCTAATCACACTAGACAATTACCGGGGAGTTCAGCCTAAAGAGTGAGTCCCTCTCTCTGCCTCCCTCCCTCCCGCTCTCGCTCTCCCAGCCCCTCTCCCAGCCGTCCCTGCTCAATGAATGGCTCTGTGTTATCCCTCTCTCTCTCTCCCTCTCACTCCACTTCGTTCAGCGTTCTAGTCATCCATTGCTTTTCCTTTCTTCTACTCCTCTCTCCCTCTGTCTAACTCAGTCCCTTCATTGGATTAGAGAACACCAAGAGAGCCCCATGTTCGTGTGGACAGGGCTCTGGACTCACCTCTTAGCTAAATGGCTGCCTTTTTTCCCCTCGACGCTCCATTCATTTGTTAATTCATTCCCTCCCTCATCTTCCAATCCATCTCTCCGTCTCCCCTTCTAAAGCATCTTTTCATTTGATAAGTGTTATCTAATGCTCTTATCTAACCATATTCGAGTGGTCCATGCAGTCTTTGGGCCGAGTCAAAGTGTGTGTGTGTCATTCAATCTTTTCCTACATTCACCTGTTCTGTCTTCTCTCCCTCTCTCTCGCTCTCTCTGTCCTCCCCTCTCCCTCCATCTTATCCCTCTACATCAGATCTAGCCTTGTGTCTGAGGAGGGATTGGCTATGACAACTCCGGGGTGTGTTTGTGTCCCTCTGATGGATGACATCCATTTAACCCGGCCGCCCAGCCATTTGTTCACATCCCCAACCAGGTCAGATCACGGACGAGCGAACACACACACCCTCGCTACCTACCTACTTACGCCATTCTTACACATACACGTGAGTACAAACACACCCACATGTCTCACTCGACCCCCCCCCAACCACACACACAAACACCAGCACATACATATACAGTTCTCTACCTTTGACACATTCACCCCTGTGCAACATGCGTGCCTAACCAGCCTCCCATTGTTTTGCTGAAGTCTGGAAACTGGAGATAAGTGTCTGTCTGTGTGCTGTTCGAATGCATGTGTGTACTAGAGACAGGGTGACACCGCAGGAGGGCTGGGTCAGTATCACTGTCGTGTGTGTGTCTGCAGTCATCCGTGGTGTCCAAGGCTGAGTGATCTCATTCCACTGATGATCACCATCATCATCATCATCACGCTCCGGCACACACATCCCCACAGTTGTCACTCCTCACGGGAGACAGAGGGCAAGATGGGCACAGCGGGCAGCGGAAAACAACCCCATAACCCTGTGTGTGTGTGTGAGAATGCACCTGCCTGCCTGTATGTGTGTACACCTCTGTGTGTGTGTACCTTTGTGTGTGTGTGACTGTCGCTCTGTGTGTGTGTGTGTGTGTGTGTGAGAGAGTCACATCGGGGAGGCGGGTCCCAGCCATTTGCATGGTAACCACATCAGAAGCACGTCAGTGCACATGTTCGCATGTGAATGTCAAAGCAATTTCAGGTTGAGCGCCTGCGAAATGAGATCCAAATCTGAGCTGTTCCTTTTTGACAGACGCGCTGTCATGTGTGCGAGTGTGTGTGTGTGTGTGTGTGTGTGTATGTATGGCTTTAGCTCCAGCCAGTCAAATATCTTGACAAAAAATACTATTTCTGCTAGCGATTGAGATTGAAGATGGGCCGGGCAAAGAGAAGGCACACGGATTTGTCTCACAGAGGAACATTGGGCACACGTCGTCTTGCTTTAAGTGACACACCATTTCTCAATGTCATCCACCGGTCTTGTTGTTGCACATCATGTATGAAGATGTAGCATGTGTACGCCTTGAGCAATATGAAAAAAACATGGAGTCATAGGGGGAATGTCTGCTTCGAGGAAGACCTGACAGAAAATACATACGGAAGAAAGGAAATCGTAAAAACTGAAAACCCTGCAAAACATGCCTCAGACCTCAGCCATAATATGCTTTGACGTGCTTCCTCCGAATTCACATTCTCAGAATATTCAATAATATATGCAAATGATGTCGATTCCATTCACGCCGGGGAATTCTGAAAAAGTGTGCGTGTTTGTGTGTGCGTACACACTCGCCCGTCTCGCTTTCTCGCGCACTAACCCCGTTCCAACAGATGTGCTTCAAAACTGCCGATTCGTATTGAGCTCGAGGGAAGCGGACAAAACAAAGGCTAAAATGTATCATTACTACATTTCATTTCAAACGGGCCAGTTTCATTAAGCTGGTGACCCAGATACGGCCCCAAACACTGACAAATGGACTCCATGACAATGATGAGAATGGGAGATGTCAGCTTCTGAACCTGATTAGACAGACTCCCAGGCCAGGGTAATTGATTCGAAGAGGAAGGGGATAGAGTTGGATGCGAGTAGTGACGCTTTCCCAGTTCCAAGAGTTCAGACAACCGTTATACCCATCAAATCCTCTAGAGAAGAAATACAATACAAAAAAATTGAAATGAAATAGTGTATGTCTGATCTAAGTATGTTGGTTAACTGACACTGTTTACCAAGGACCGGGGAAAAAAACGGCGCAGGCAGCTTTACACTTCTTCTTTGTTGGAATAACCAGACATGTCTTTGGCAGTAGAAGTAGTCACTCTACAGTGTATAGCTGTGGGCCCAGTGTTCTGTCTGATAGTTAGTCTTTGTGAAGATCAATGGTGAGGAGGTCAGGGATTTGCACAGCTCTGGAGCTGAGGGAGAGATCCGTGAATAAGTCATTTAGAGTGTGTGTCTCAGTTTATGTGTGTGTGTGTGTGTGTGTGTAAAGGCTTACGGTAAAAGGTCAAAAGCCTAATAGCACAGACAGGGCCCAGGCGAACACATGGACCGAGGTCTTCTCACTCTGCATGATGCTACCGTCTCCCCTGAGTGCACTCAAGTTCACCTTTGACCTACGTAGACCAGGGGTGTAAGTTCGCCCACAGTGGGCCCTGTTCCNGGGGGGGGGGGGGTGTAAGAGTGACCCTGTCTGTCTGATGAGGGACAGTTGCTCCATTAGAGAGATGGATGAGTTTAGAGCAGAGTCTGCATCCGTGGCCCCTCGCTGGGTTTAATGGCTCATTGTTGTATCACACTCCATCACGCACACACAGTTGACTCACACTGTGTGTAATGTGTCATTACGACTTCACCGACCAACTCCCCAACAAACACTTTGCTCACCCTGTCAGCATGGCAACACCCCATCATGAATGAGCCCTTGGTCTGTCCGTCCCTCCCTCTCGCACTCAGCGGTGACAATTCTTGTGGTTTGTCAGGCCCGCTGTTTGAATAAAAAAATTAAGCCTAAAACGTAATCAGGGGATGCAATTAAGCTGTGACGGTAAAACTACGCTGACCTTGTGGGTAATTAACACAGTCTTCTTTCATTAATTTCCTCTCTCCCTCTTTTTTTCCTTTTCTTCCTTAGCAGCCTGTCTGCGTTTTAATTAAGACACACAAGATGGCGTCGGGAGGAGTGCGCAGAGAAGTCAAGCGATTAAGAAAAAGAGAACAAGAAAAAGGGAGGGGAAAAGAAAAGAGGGGACGAGGAAAAGGATGTCAGGAAAAAGTTAGTGGAGAGAGGGAGTTGGAGGGAGGAAGGGGGGAGTTGGAGGGAGGAAGAGGGGAGTTGGAGGGAGGAGAGGGGAGTTGGTGGGAGGAAGAGGGGACAATGGAGAGGTAGGAAAAAAGACAAGCATTTAAGAGCAAATGAGATGACTAGGAGGGATAAAACAGGGGAGTAGGGGGAAGCTCTCTTTAATCAATCTCTCTTTAAAAAAATTATTTCACACAACACTGAAAAAACAGTGTTTTATCAGCAAACTCTTATTCGGAAAATGGGAATAGTATGGCTTGTCAGATCGGGTGTTCATTAGGCCTGGGAATTGCCAGGGACCTCACGCTACTATATTATCATGATACTTAGGTGCCGATACGATATGCATTGCGATTCTCACAATTCTGTTTGTATTGCGATTCGATACTGTGATTTCATTGCGATTCAATATTCCAAACATACACTACACCCCATCAAATTAGTGGATTCGGCCATTTCAGTCAGTGTATAAAATCGAGCACACCACCATGCAATCTCTATAGACAAACATTGGCAGTAGAATGGCCGTACTGAAGATCTTAGTGATTTCAACGTGGCACCGTCATAAGATGCCACCATTCCAACTAGTTAGTTTGTCAAATTTCTGCCCTGCTAGAGCTGCCCCGGGCAACTGTAAGTGCTGTTATTGTGAAGTGGAAACGTCTAGGAGCAACAACGGCTCAGCCGCGAAGTGGTAGGCCACACAAGCTCACAGAAAGGGACCGGCGAGTGGTGAAGCACATAAAAATAGTTTGTCCTCGGTTGCAACACTCACTACCGAGTTCCAAACAGCCTCTGGAAGAAACGTCAGCACAATAACTGTTTGTCAGGAGCTTCATGAAATGGGTTTCCATGGCCGAGCAGCCACACACAAGCCTAAGATCAACATGAGCAATACCAAGCGTTGGCTGGAGTGGTGTAAAGCTCACCGCCATTGGGCTCTGGAGCAGTGGATACGCATTTGCTGTAGTGATGAATCAAGCTTCACCATCTGGCAGTGCGACGGACAAATCTGGGTTTGGTGGATGCTAGGAGAAAATTAACTGCCCGAATGCATAGTGCCAACTGTAAAGTTTGGTGGAGGAGGAATAATGGTCTGGGACTGTGTTATAGATTTTATGGTTATGACTAAATGTTTGTACATGTAAGAATATTCCATTCTGAAAATGTATGCAATAGAGATAGGGTTATAAGACAGATGGTAGTCCAATTGATGTGTGTGTGTCTAGATATTAACTTTGTGTGTAAACCTGGAACAGGCTAGTATGACTTCATTTCGGGAGTATCTGGGAGAACAAAGAATTCTTTGATTCTACCAGACACATGCGAGAGGCTCCTGTCCTTGAAGACAGGGGGGATAGTTAGAGCACCGCCCAAGTTTGACTTATGTTGCAAAGATTGTGATAAGAAATGAATGGGTACTGTGGGAAGACACTATTTCTTGGAAAGGGTGGGGAAATGGTGGGGCCTTTGTATCTTTGTATTTCAACATTGTACCATATAAAAGACTGTGTACACCTTTTAGAGCCCAGAGCTCTCCTGAATTAAACTATTTACACTTGACCATTGTATACTGGGCTTCTGTCTGTCTTATTTCAACCAGTATCTTACAAATACTGGGTAACAGACAGAATTTTGTTTAATTGAAGTTCAGTTTGTGAACATTAGATACAAAATTTCTATAACAGGCTGTTTTTCATGGTTTGGGCTAGGCCCCTTAGTTCCAGTGAAGGGAAATCTTAACGCTACAGCATACAATGACATTCTAGACGATTCTGTGCTTTCAACTTTGTGGTAACAGTTTGGGGATGGGCCTTTCCTGTTTCAGCATGACAATGCCCCCGTGCACAAAGCGAGGTCCATACAGAAATTGGTTGTCGAGATTGTTGTGGAAGAACTTGACTGACCTGCACAGAGCCCTGACCACAACCCCATTGAACACCTTTGGGATGAATTGGAACGCCGACTGCGAGCCAGGCCTAATCGCCCCAACATCAGTGCCTGACCTCACTAATGCTCTTGTGGCTGAATGGAAGCAAGTCCCTGCAGCAATGTTCCAACATCTAGTAGAAAGCCTTCCCAGAAGAGTGGAGGCTGTTGTAGCAGCAAAGGGGGGACCAACTCCATATTATTGCCCATGATTTTGGAATGAGATGTTTGACGAGCAGGTGTCCACATACTTGTAGTGTATTTCTCACAATATGTCTGTCTGCTGAAGAAAAACCAATTGGCTCCCTCTTTAAAAAGAAGATGGAGAACAAGCTATACGTTTTGGTGCAGGTACGGCCAACTAGCATAAAAATAATATTGTGATAGTCAAAACGATACCATACATTTTCAAAAATAATAATATCCCGATATAACTGTATCGATTTTTCCCCCCATCACTAGTGTTCATGGGTCCCCTCTCACGTTCTCTCCTCCATTAGGCCTACGGTCCAGACGTTGTAGTCTGGAGTCAAGTGATTCAGACATGACTCATGTTGTGATACATGCAGCACTATTCAGACCAGAGCAGACACTCCCAGACAGACACACCGTGGTAGACACAGACCTGCCAGACAGGCTTTAATAAAACCACGTAAGCTAGAACAGCATGTACCAGGGAGTGAAACTGTCAGTGCTCGACGTTGACTGGTGCCGGTACTGTTTGTAATTAGTTATGCGATACTGTTGAGCTAATATTCTATAAGAGGTGCAGGAACACAAGCAGTACAACATTTGAGGTGCCGGTACGCAGTTCCGATGAGTTTCTGCCTAAGTCTAGCACTGAGTGAAACTATTCTGAATCAGGCTATACACATACTTTGACCACATTGTCACTAGTCACAGTTAGCACACACTGTCATCAAGGACGGACTGTAGAAAAAACACCAGAATTACCAGAATGTACGATCAAAAACTACAACCAAAGTCAAAGAAAAATATGCACACTTTTTCAAACCGTGCAGTCTCCAAACCAACTCCTCGCACGATGTATAAAGACCGTAGAGGTCAGCAGCGGTTTACAGCCTCTACCCATGTTCTAGTTGTGTGGGCGTTTGCGTCGATTTCTTCCTCCCCCGGAGCGGTTTCCCGAATCTCTCAATTCACCTCTGTCTCTCACTCCCTCTGGGCTGACCTCCACTCGTCTTTGAGAACTCTATCGCTCCGAGCAAGGCTGCTTAGTACTTCATTAAAAAACCCTCTCTCTTTACTTTTCAATCCACATCGGGAGGATCCCTCTGTCAAGAAAACAGTAATTATGCAGATGTCGTACTCAACTTCTGTACACTACATGGAGTATTGATCGCAGCTGGTTCAACATAGGTTATTGTACTTTTCCAAAACTTCCACTAGTTGGGAATACTTGAGGAAATGTTTGGGTATTGTAGCAGTCTCTCTGGTTAGAGAAGCTGTTCGATGAACTCATCACCCATAACTGGTGTTTGAGAAACTGTCATTCCGGTCGTTTTTTCAGAAACCTTAAAAAAATGAGAATGATGTTGAATGATATATATACACACACATTATAAATGATCATTGATTTATTCTGCAACATGCAGGGATCTCCTTTTGTAATTGTATCGGTCTCCTTCCCTTAAAGCTGGAATCCGTAATTGGTGAAACTGCCACGTCCGCCCGTTTGGTATATTTGAACCACAACAAATTACTTCAACCAACAAACACGTTTTTCCCCCTGACGTCATTGCATTCGCGACAGAACGGCAGAATATGTAGTATTTTGCCACGATGCTGGACGTCTCCTTTCTTCTGTTTCATCAACAAAACAAAAAGAATAACAAAGCCACTGGGGTTGCGAACAGTGGCGCTGTTACACCTTATGCGGATTCCAGCTTTGACTGTTCAGTGGACTCATCTGTGATTGAACATGTATTTTGGGGTCAAATTTAGGAATGAGAAACACTGCTATCATTCATACACAAACAGATTGTGGACTCACACGGTTCCACACACACGGCTGACACATGAACGTGCGCCGCGCACCCACCCACACATCCAGAGAAGAAGCTATGATTGGCTTCTATCCAAGCCAGACAGAGGTTATTATAGACAAGTCGGTAGATTGTAAAAAATCCCATCAATTGTCCTTCACCGCTCTACTTCTCCTTCTGCATCTTGTCCTCCCCGGGTCTCCCTCCTTCCTCTCCCTTCAATCCCTTCCATTCATTCCTGTCCTTCGACCCTCATGTTCCCTCTATCCCCCCTTTCCCTTCTCACACTCTACATCCGCCCTCCCTTGCCCTCTCACTACGTTCCTCCATCCCTCTCTCTCAAACCATCTTCATCTTTCGATCTATCCGTACCCCGAGGATACATAGAACCCAACGAAGGAGACAGCTCTCTGACACGCAGTATCAGTCAGTCAGCCAGTCAGTATTCACACAGACCCACCACTGGGGCCAGAGACTCCGACAGAGCCAACCTGCCCAGCTCAAAATCAATAAGTATACCAAAGAGCTCCTGGCTAAATCCACAACGAGAGCCAGAAAACATGTTGTGTTGTTAACCCTGCTGCTACAGCTACTGATGGTAGCTGTGTTTCAGATATTTCCGTTTCCCTACGTTAGAGTCAGTTCCTGCCAGAGATTCGATGGTTAGCAGTTTGATCTTATGTTAATGAACATCACTGTTGGGAATTAGGTTTGTTTTGGAACTCCTCGCTGCGTTTCTGCGAGGTAGATGCATTTGGTTACAGCTATGGGGAGCGAGCCATGGGATGTATGCCATGAGTATTGGGATGTTTAGCTCAGTTTTGTTCCTTTTAAAAAGGGGCTCATAACAGTTATTATACACTGACAGACACGTATAGAGCTCTAGCCCTGCTTTGTGTGTTTGTATGAGCAGGTTGTCTTAACGCACACGTTTCTCTCAGTCAATTATTCATGGTGGTGCTGGCGGTGTCCTGACAAGAGAGCTGAAATAGCAGCAGAGTAGTGAGAACAGGGAAAGGACGGCGGGACAGAAATATAGCTGAGGCAGTCAGTTGGCCCTGCTCGACCCTGGAACACACAGCACAGGCCTGTCTGTCACTAGCTAATGATAGACACACACACATAGACACAAGTACACACACTTCTAAACACACACACCAAATCCACACTGAATTTCAGCTTTTCCCCGGAAATAGCATTAAAGAGGAACTCTGTTGGTCTCTGTGAAGGAGAAAGGGATTAGACAGTCTAGACCACGGATGGGCAACTTTGATGGGGGTGGGAGCCACAAATAAATCTGAACTCATCTTGAGGAGCAGCAGAACGCCTTCGAGTACTACCTTCAGGCACGGACTGAGAAGGATGGTTTTTTTGGAGCATGTAAAAATGATGGGCCGCTGTTCATTTATTTTATAACACCGCACTAATACATCACATTTTCTCACTGTAACGTGTAACCTGTGTGTTTGCTTGTTTACGTCTCGGTCTCCCCCCCCCCCGTTCCCTTTATCTCTGCTCCTGTTCTCCAGGACCTAGGGATTCTGCCCAACACCCAGACGTGGATCCACCTGATGTCCTCCATTACCAACCACCCTCCAGCTTTTCATTACATCATCTACAGCTACTGTTGTTGTCATGTTGTAGTTATCTGCTAAGGAAGTTCTCTTGCTCCATCATACATCTTGCACATAATGTGTGAGATGTGAGGGGCGGCAGGTAGCCTAGTGGTTAGAGTGTTGGGCCAGTGACCGAAAGGTTGCTAGATCGAATCCCTGGGGCTGACAAGGTAAAAATCTGTCGTTCTGCCCCTGAACAAGGCAGTTTAACCCACTGTTCCTAGGCCGTCATTGTAAATAAAATTTAATGAAAAGATACAACAGATGAACACACTAGCACCGCAAACACACAGAACAAAGAGAACAGCAGTGCCTGGACTTCAGTCTCCCTGTTCAAGTCCCCCCTTTGAGACTGGCTGCCTGTTGAGAAAACGTGACAGGCAGAATTCAGGATTTTAGTCTATGATTGCCATGTCAGTGTACAAAAGAAATCGGTGAAAATAAATTAATGACACACCTGTACCAAAAACTATCAAAGTTGATGTATTAAAATCTGAAATATTGCAAGGTGTTCATTACTGGAAGCTGTAAGGTATCCTTTGATGGTATTTATTTGTTCCACATTATTCATTGTTGTATCCTAGGACCTACAATAGATACATATACGAGCTATGCGAGATAGAACAAATTATAATAGCAGACTACTGAAATTGGATTATTTCAGTGTAGATAAGGGAAGGGCTGGTTAAAATAAAAACAGCCAGACAAGCCGGTGTATGAATCAAACGGATTTGGATATGAATGGAGTGGAAATTAGCTGACTTCGTGATCTGTAAGGTAAGTAACTGTAATGTGTCAAGCAGATTACACGTTTTTTTTGCCATTTCCAAAACGTAGCAACGTTTAAGACATGGATGTCATGTTGTAATGTTAACAAGGTACCCAAAAGTAGTTCAAATTAATGTTTTCGTTTTATTAGCTAAACAAAACTCGTTTAAACAGCGACATTGTCACGGAAATCAGCCTTGTTTGCATAGCGATGATAAAAAGAACGTCATTTAGTCTGTAATCTCCAAAATTCTAATCATTAGGTCAGCACACCGTTACATAGCAACGGACGCTAATTGTTTATCGAATCCCATTGTGATGCAGAGGGGGACACTTTTGGCCGGGGGACATTATTTGGCGTGACAGGCCCCACCCCATCAAAGTTGCCCGCCGCCGGTCTAGACTGTCTAATCCCTTTCTCCTTCACAGAGGCCAACAGAGTTCCTCTTTTTAATAGGATATGGGTTCAGTGTACCTACAAAGTCCTAGAGCTTGAACGACAGCGGTGCACATTCTGTTGGTGGGTTGTTTACTTTAAGGGCAGCGATCTATTCTGTCCTCTGTATCGCTACCTCTCAGCACTGCTCCCTGCACCCTTTACCGATCCCCTCTCTTACTCCCCCTCGGGTTTCTTATTGGGATGGGGCAGCGATCTCTTTCTCCACAGCCCTGACAACGCTGACACAGGGCAGCATGCATGTCAGCTGACGTGATCTCTCTCACACACAAGTGTGTGTGTATTTCAGCCGTCACCACCATGTGTGTGTGTGTGTGTGTGTGTGTGTGTCTCTCTCTCTCAGGGGGGGTAACAGTGCAGGGTCAGCAGTGACAGTCTGACACTGACAGCACATCTCTCATCTGACTCAGTGGTCAGATGAGAGAGAAACATGACCTTGAGAGAGAGAGTGGGTGGAAGCGAGAGAGGGTGGAAGCGAGAGAGAGGGTGGGAGGAAGCGAGCGAGAGAGTGGGTGGAAGCAAGAGAGAGAGGGTGGAAGCGAGAGAGAGGGTGGGAGGAAGCGTGCGAGAGAGAGAGTGGGAGGAAGCCAGAGAGAGAGAAAGAGAGTGGGAGGAAGCCAGAGAGAGAGAAAGAGTGTGGGAGGAAGCGAGCGAGAGGGTGGGAGGAAGCGTGCGAGAGAGAGAGAGGGAGGAAGCCAGAGAGAGAGAAAGAGAGTGGGAGGAAGCGCGCGAGAGAGAGAGAGAGAGTGGGTGGAAGCGAGAGAGAGGGTGGAAGCGAGAGAGAGGGTGGGAGGAAGCGTGCGAGAGAGAGAGAGTGGGAGGAAGTGAGAGAGAGAGAAAGAGTGGGAGGAAGCGCGCGCGAGAGAGAGAGAGAGAGAGAGAGGGAGGAAGCGTGAGAGAGAAAGAGTGGGAGGAAGCGAGAGAGAGTGGAGAGTATGACCTTTGTAATGTCTTTATTCTTTTGGAACTTCTATGAGTGTAATGTTTACTGTTCATTTCACTTTTGTTTATTATCTACTTCACTTGCTTTAGCAATGTTAACATAGGTTTCCCATGCCAATAAAGCCCCTTGAATTGAATTGTGTGGGAGGATGCAAGAGAGAGAGAGAGAGAGAGAGGAAACGAGAGAGAGAGAGGAAACGAGAGAGAGAGAG
>QNTS01001197.1:377030-389247 GCA_003317085.1 Hucho hucho
ATGTGGAGGACAAAGAATGCTGAGTTGCATCCAAAGAACACCATACCTACTGTGAAGCTTGGGGGTGGAAACATCATGCTTTGGGGCTGTTTTTCTGCAAAGGGACCAGGACGACTGATCCGTGTAAAGGAAAGAATGAATGGGGCCATGTATCGTGAGATTTTGAGTGAAAACCTCCTTCCATCAGCAAGGGCATTGAAGATGAAACGTGGCTGGGTCTTTCAGCATGACAATGATCCCAAACACACCGCCCGGGCAACAAAGGAGTGGCTTCGTAAGAAGCATTTCAAGGTCCTGGAGTGGCCTAGCCAGTCTCCAGATCTCAACCCCATAGAAAATCTTTGGAGGGAGTTGAAAGTCCGTGTTGCCCAGCGACAGCCCCAAAACATCACTGCTCTAGAGGAGATCTGCATGGAGGAATGGGCCAAAATACCAGCAACAGTGTGTGAAAACCTTGTGAAGACTTACAGAAAACGTTTGACCTCTGTCATTGCCAACAAAGGGTATATAACAAAGTATTGAGATAAACTTTTGTTATTGACCAAATACTTATTTTCCACCATAATTTGCAAATAAATAAATTAAAAATCCTACAATGTGATTTTCTGGATTTCTTTTTCTCATTTCGTCTGTACCTATGATGAAAATTACAGGCCTCTCATCTTTTTAAGTTGGAGAACTTGCACAATTGGTGGCTGACTAAATACTTTTTTGCCCCACTGTAGCTGTAGGTTACAGTGACCTTTGTGTTGTTTATGGTGAAAATGACATTAAAAACATTCTGATGTAGGACATTGTGTGTTTCCGTCCATTACAATCAAAGCATAGAAAGCCTGTAACTCAATGCACTGATTTTACATGGGAAAATCTTTCTTTAGGGACAAATGAGTACATTAAAAAAATTGACATTATTGGCGATTAACTAATAGCATTAACTCTGTTATTTGGATCTTTGACAGCCCTAAAAGTAATACATACATAACCACAGCAATTAACGATGTGTTAGCTCAGGAGCAGCCAACTACAGTCTGCCAGCATCTCATCTTGGATCTGTAGCAATTCTATCTATTTAGTGGAACACACAAACACACACACACACACACACACACACACACACACACACACACACACACAGCAGGAGGGGTGGGTGGAAAAAGAGAGAGACTAAAACAGGAAACGATAGCGAGCAAAAGTGAATGAAAAGGAAAACGAGGGAATGAGAACAATTTGGACTAAGAGAGATTTCAGACTCATCCTAGCAAGTCCAGACTTGGTGTCTGTCTGACTCTGGACATTAATACCTCATTCTGACTCAGTTAGCATTAGTGCTACATGAGCTAAGCTAGCTAGCGCCTCTGTTCTGAAGACTTCCCTATGCTAACAGTTAGGATGTAAAGGTGATGTGACGTGTACATACAGTTGACATGCCATACTGTTTAAGTGTGCCGGGCGTGTGTAGACGTGGCGTAAGTCCGTCTGACAGTGTGCTGGCTGTAGGAACACACACACTTGCCCCAGGCCCTGAACTATGACAGAAGGGTCAGCTCAGGCGAAAGGGGGATGGAGAGAAGGAAGGAGAGGGAGAGCATGCTTCATGAATAATGCAATATAGGCCAGGGCCCTGGAGACAACCACTCGCTCTCTCTCACACACACACACACCGTCAGGACAGACCCACAGAAGGGCCTCTGGTGGAGCAAAAGAGAGAGAGAACTAGAGAAAGAAGGAGATGGGAAGAAACCGCTTCGAGGGGGAATTGGAGCGGTGACCAGTCGTGTTAAAACTAATTTCTCCTTCCTCCCTCCTGCTGTCTCCTCTGTCAGTCTCTCACTTTTCATCTCTCTTCCTCTGTCCATATGCAGGCCTTCCTCTCGGTCGATGTCTTTGTGTCTCTCTTTCCCTCTTTCAGTCTTTCTCGCTCTCTTTCTTCCCTTTATCTGGTCCAAAGGAGCATGTGTGTGTATGTTCTAATTAGAGAGTGAGTTTAGTAGGATCCGCATTGGCTACTCCACATGCAGCAGCTACTCCCCATGGGGTCCACATATATATGACAAGGTATAGAACAGTTATAGACAAGAACAACATAAAATATTACATTCAATAAAAAATGAGTTATATTAAGTTATTGGGAAAAAAACAAGAGACTATTTAAAAATACTATTTACACACTATTCATATATACACTACCGTTCAAAAGTTTGGGGTCACTTAGAAATGTCCTTGTTTTTGAAAGAAAAGCAGCTAACATAATTGCAAAATGGGTTTCTAATGATCAATTAGCATTTTTAAATGATCAACTTGGATTAGCTAACACAACGTGCCATTGGAACACAGGATTGATGGTTGCTGATAATGGGCCTCTACGCCTATGTAGATATTCCATAAAGAAATTGTCAGTTTCCAGCTACAATAGTCATTTACAACATTAACAATGTCTACACTGTATTTCTGATCAATTTTATGTTATTTTAATGGACAATAAATTTGCTTTTCTTTTAAAAACAAGGGCATTTCTAAGTGACCCCAAACTTTTGAACGGCAGTGTACATATTCATATTATTATATACAGTACAGTTAAATTAGATATTTAGAAAGAGAAGAGGCGCTGTGATACAAAATCCTTTTTATCTGTTTTTTAAAGCTAAACTTGCTTTTTGCCTGAGTGACCTCTGGTGGCAGAGCATTCCACGATTTTGGTTGCTACATGATTCCATATGTGTTATTTCATAGTTTTTGATGTCTTCACTATTATTCTAAAGTGTAGAAAATAGTAAAAATAAATAAAAACCCTTGAATGAGTAGGTGTGTCCAAACTTTTGACTGGTACTGTACATAACTGAGAGATGCATTAAATCTGTTTTTGGTTTGGGCACAGTAAAGAGACCCCATAGTGGCGTGTCTGCTGGGGTATGTACAGTGCATTCGGAAAGAATTCAAAACCCCTCGACTTTTTCCACATTGTGTTACGTTACAGCCTTATTATGAAATTGATTAAATCGTTTTTTTTCCCTTGAACAATCTACACCTCATAATGAGAAAGCAAAAACAGGTTTATCACAGATACATAAGTATTCAAACCCTTTATTCAGTACTTTGTTGAAGTACCTTTGGCTGTGATTACAGTCAAGTCTTCTTGGGTATGACGCTACAAGCTTGGCACACCTGTATTTGGGGAGTTTCTCCCATTCTTCTCTGCAGATCCTCTCAAGCTCTGTCAGGTTGGATGGGGAGTGTCGCTGCACAGCTATTTTCAGGTCTCTCCAGAGATGTTGGATCGGGTTCAAGTCCGGGCTCCGGCTGGGCCACTCAAAGACATTCAGAGACTTGTCCCGAAGCCACTCCTGAGTTGTCTAGGCTGTGTGCTTAGGGTCGTTGTCCTGTTGGAAGGTGTCCTGTCTGGAGAAGGTTTTTATCAAGGATCTCTGTACTTTGCTCCGTTCATCTTTCCCTTGATCCTGACTAGTCTCCCAGTCCCTGCCACTGAAAAACATCCCCACAGCATGATGCTGCCACCAGCATGATGCTGCCACCACCATGCTTCACCATAGGGATGGTGCCAGGTTTCCTCCAGACGTGACGCTTGGCATTCAGGCTAAAGAGTTCAATCTTGGTTTCATCAGACCAGAGAATCTTGTTTCTCATGGTCTGAGAGTCCTTTAAGTATCTTTTGGCAAACTCCAAGCAGGCTGTCATGTACCTTTTACTGAGGAGTGGCTTCTGTCTGGCCACTCTACCATAAAGGCCTGATTGGTGGAGTGCTGCAGAGATGGTTGTTTGGGTTCTTAGTCACCTTCCTTACCAAGGCCCTTCTCCTCTGATTGCTCAGTTTGGCCGGGCGGACAGCTATAGGAAGTGTCTTGGTGGTTCTAAACTTCTTACATTTAAGAATGATGGAGGCCACTGTGTTCTTGGGGACCTTCAATGCTGCATAAATGTTTTTGTGCCCTTCCCCAGATCTGTGCCTCGGCCCAATCCTGTCTCGGAGCTCTATGGACAATTCCTTTGACCTCATGGCTTGGTTTTTTCTCTGACATGCACCGTCAACTGTGGGACCTTATATAGACAGGTGTTTTTTTATTTAATAAAATTTAGAATAAGGCTGTAACGTAACACAATGTGGAAAAAGGGAAGTGTGTGCAGTTAAGGGCAAGGCGTGCTGCGAGGTAGAGGAAGGAAGGTAGAAGGGGGCGGGGGCGGTAGAGGGGGAGATGGGAAGTGAGGAGGACACGAGTCCTGGAGAGCCCTGATGCTGAGAGATGGCTTTCTAAAAGAGCAGAGTGTGAGAGGAGAGAGAGAGAGAAAGAGGGGTACAGAGTAAGAGGGGTACAGAGAAAGAGGGGTACAGAGAAAGAGGGGTACAGAGAAAGAGAGTCTTTGGAGGCATGATAGGAGCCATTTCCTGTTGTGAGGATCTGAGGTCTATGCTTGTAAACGTTGTGAAAAGCAATTTGACATCAACAGTTTGCTTCAGTTCAGTTCTCGAACGCTAGCTGAAGCATGAGTCAACCTCGACTACCTCCTTCACCGAGGTTATATGCCTACATGAAGATGTTTCTTCTAGTATGTATGTAGTTTGTAAGTAACCATAGTTGCTGTTCTATGCACAAGAGGAAATGCAAGACCCTGACCAAGCCCCTCAGACATGTTGAACTCATCCCTCCATCCTGGGCTGAAACCCTCTATTCAGTCTTTCATTCCTCCCTCCATCCCTTTTAATCCCCTGCATTCAGGGCTAAGGAGTAATAAATTAGGAGGCACAGAGTGAGCGAGCGAGAGATAGAGGGGGGAGAGAGAGAGAAACAGAGAAGGGGGGGAGAAAGAGAGAGAAAGGGAGAGAGAGTGAGGGGGAGAGAGAGCGAGAGGGGGGAGAGTGAGGGGGGAGAGAGCGAGAGGGGAGAGAAAGTGGGGGAGGAGAGTGAGAGCGAGAGGGGGGAGAGAGAGAGGGGCGGAGAGAGAGAGCGACGGATAGAGGGGTTTAGAGAGGGGCGGAAGGAGAGAGAGAGCAACGGATAGAGAGGGGTTTAGACGGGAGCAGCTGGGTGCTTGTCCCTCTCAGTGGGAAAGATAGAGCTCTTATAGCGAGAGAGAGAGCTACTATATCGATCGAGAGAGAGCGAGATAGAGCTCCTATAGCGAGAGAGAGCTAGAGCTCCTATAGCGAGAGAGATAGAGCTCCTATAGCGAGAGAGCTAGAGCTCCTATAGCGAGAGAGATATAGCTCCTATAGCGAGAGAGAAATAGAGCTCCTATTGCGAGAGAGAGAAAGAGGGGGGAGAGAGAGCGAAAGAGAGAGAGAGAGAGCGAGAGAGAGAGAGAGAGAGAGAGAGAGAGAGAGAGAGGGGGGAGAGAGAGAGAAAGAGGGGGGAGAGAGAGCGAAAGAGAGAGAGAGAGAAAGAGGGATAGGAGAGCGAGAGAAAGAGGGATAGGAGAGCGAGAGAAAGAGAGAGGGATAGGAGAGCGAGAGAAAGAGGGGAGAGAGGGAAAGAGAGAGGGATAGGGGAGCGAGAGAAAGACTGTGTTGAAAACACGCACACATACACAGCAAAGGCCTTGGAGGGATGTAAGTAAGCTAGAGAGTGAAAGTGTGCATCCTGATGTGACTGCACATGCCTGGTTGTCCTGTCACTGAGGCAGAATGAGAAGGCAACACACACAACCTTTAGGGAGAGGCAGAGATCACAGTGAGACGGCCTCTGTGTTGCTGCTGGCCCGTTCTCCTCCCGGTGACCTGGATGTGTCCATCTACTATCACTGATTGCCGGTTCCTAAGGCTGGGGTTTGACAGCGCTGCTGCATTCTGGGACAGTGGCAGAAGACGCACACATGCACAGAATGTAAACGCACATGCGTGCACACACACACGACCGAGGCATGCATTCACATCTCCTACTCGTCTTCTTCCCTACCTCCTCCAGTTCTCCCAGTGGTGTGTATGGGGTAGTGTGACAAAGCTGCGGTGTGTGTGCATGTCGAACGAAGCGCGTGTGTGAAACAGAGAGAGAAAGAGAGAGTTCTGCTCTGCTGCCCTCTGGACAAATGAACAGGGGAGAGAAGGAACAGGAACTCCTCTGTCAGATAACCCTGTCTGCCTGCCTGGCCGTTCATCTGTCTAGAGAGAGGATTTAACCACGGCTACGGGGCATCCGGACCCCCACCTGGAGGGAGGGAGGAATGGTTGAGGTGGCATGGGAGGAGGAGAAAGTGTATGGCAAAACACCAGAGCGAGAGCGAGAGCGAGAGAGAGGAGGCAAGATGTCACCCTGTATGAAGTAGTACCAGATATTATATGCCATTATACAACAGGTGGGTCTAATCCTGAATGCAGATTGGTTTTAACCAATCAAACTGCACAAGCACACACTCAGACTTCAGAAACACTCCTCCACATAGCGAGGGTCTTCAGCACGTGTCAGAGCAGTCCGATATAGACAGACCGGACGCGTCACCGTGAGTCAGACGAGTCAATCTGTTCACAGGCTTTATAGAAGAGGCGGTCTGGTTTCTTCCTAGGTTCCTGCCTTCAAGGGAATTTTGTCCTGGCCCTTGTGCTTCTGCATTGCTTGCTCTTTGGGGTTTTAGGCTGGTTTCTGTTAACCACTTTATGACAACTGCTTATGTAGGCCCCATATTTGAAATTTGACCACACAGCTCTAGTCTATAATCAGACCAACCAAATAGGCAGTAGGACTCAATTAGCCTGGTCCCAGATCTTTTCTGCTACAGTGCATTTGGAAAGTATTCAGACCCCTTCACAAGTTACAGCCTTATTTTAAAATGGATTCCAAAACTGTTCTCTCATCAATCTACACACAATAACCCATAATGACAAAGCAAAAACAGGTTTAGACATTTTGGCAAGTTCATTAAAATAACTGAAATGTCTTATTTACATAAGTATTCAGAACCTGTGCGCTTTGAGACTCGTAATTGAGCTCAGGTGCATCCTGTTTCCATTGATCATCCTTGAGATGTTTCTATACCTTGATTGGAGTCCACTTGTTGTAAATTCAATTGATTGGACATGACTTGGAAAGGCACACACCTGTCTATATAAGGTCCCACAGTTGACGGTGCATGTCAGAGCAAAAACCAAGCCATGAGGTCAAATGAATTGTCTGTAGAGCCCCGAGACAGGATTGTGTCGAGGCACAGATCTGGGGAAGGGTACCAAAGCATTTCTGCAGCATTGAAGGTCCCCAAGAACACAGTGGCCTCCATCATTCTTAAATGGAAGAAGTTTAGAACCACCAAGACTCTTCCTAGAGCTGACCGCCCAGCCAAACTGAGCAATTGGAGGAGAGGAACCTTCCAGAAGGACAACCATCTCTGCAGCACTCCACCAATCAGGCCTTTATGGTAGAGTGGCCAGACGGAAGCCACTCCTCAGTAAAAGGTACACGACAGCCCACTTGGAGTTTGCCAAAAGGTACTTAAAGGACTCTCAGACCATGAAAAACAAGATTCTCTGGTCTGATGAAACCAAGATTGAACTCTTTATAGGGACCACCCTTGTGAAGGGAAACACAGCATTCAATGACATTCTAGACGATTCAGTGCTTCCAACTTTGTGGCAAGTTTGGGGATGGCCCTTTCCTGTTTCAGCATGACAATGTCCCCGTGCACAAAGCGAGGTCCATACAGAAATGGTTTGTCGAGATCGGTGTGGAAGAACTTGACTGGCCTGCACAGAGCCCTGACCTCAACCCCATCGAACACCTTTAGGATGAATTGGAACGCCGACTGCGAGCCAGGCCTAATCGCCCAAAAGCAGCGCCCGACCTCACTAATGCTCGTGGCTGAATGAAAGCAAGTCCCCACAGCAATGTTCCAACATCTAGTGGAAAGCCTTCCCAGAAGAGTAGAGGCTGTTATGGCAGCAAAGGGGGACCAACTCTATATTAATGCCCATGCTTTTGAAATGAGATGTTCGACGAGCTGGTGTCCACATACTTGTGTATGTAATGTGTGGAGCAAATAATAAAAAAAAACGAATTTAATAAAATAAAAATAAATTGTCATTTCAACCGTCCCTACCCCTTCTGTTGGCTCATTCACGCCTGCTGTAGCAACACTACTTTACCTCAGATGCACTCGCAGACATACACAATTACACATGTCCATATACATGAGTTCATCCGACTGGGTAAATTGAAGGGCTGCCCAACATCTCGTAATGTGGTTGTTATCAGCTGTGTGTGCAGGCAACTGTCTTGTGTGCACTGAGCAGCAGCCGAATGGAGCAGTTGCTATGGCTACTCAAACGTAGAGCGGGGGACAGAGGAGCACCTACGGGGGAAGTTATTTATGCACGTGAAAATAAGCACGGGACAGGAGGGATTTTTTATCGGGACAGGACAGGAACATTCCGGGGTTAAAGAATGGTTGCGGGATCAGGACAGTATTGGAAAAATGTTGAGTCCTCTACCCTATGTAGCCTGTAGAAAACCCCCAATATTTATATTAGGTCTAAAATGCTGGGTTAGGTATTTACTTTTATTTAGTTGTGCTTTCAAAATCATTTTAAATTCACCTGCACTCATTCAGTAACATACACACAAAATCTAAAATGTATGAGAATCAATTACACGGTCATTCCTTTTTTCTTGTTTTGTTGCATTTTAAAACATACATTCCACACCTGAAGTGAAGGCTGTCCCTGAGCCCCCCCCCCCCACACTATAATTCTTACAGTACCATAACCCCCCCTCAAACTTCCCCATGATAAACCCACACACACGGACTGGATGTTACATGATCTCGGAGTGTTCCTTGATCGCTCACTGAGCGTTTAAAACAATGATTCACGTCAGTGGTGCATTCAATGAGTGAGTGTGAGAGTGAGAGAGAGTGAGAGACGTGCCCTTGACGATGGCCGCCCCTGCTCTTCCATGAGTTTTGTCACCCCTGCCGAGCCACTCGACACGCTTCGCATACCTAGTCACTTAACGTGCCACATAAAACCCCCTACGTCACATACACAGGGTGGTTATAAATGTTTATAACCATCACAAATGTCCTGGGTGTAATCACGACAGCTTGATATTGATGAGGGAGATTGCGGTGGGTGATAAAATGCATGGCGGATTCACAATAAAAGCCTTCAAATGCGCTTGGATGATAAGTTAGTTATTGTTGGCGTATCTTTTGTATTTGGTTAGCAGGGTTGAGGTCAAATGGCCTTCCTAGAGCAATAAATGAAAGGACATGATCGAAAATTGGATTGACGATTTGGTCTAACAGTCTTCTGTGAGCGTTGCCATTACGCAGGTCAATTCATTCCTTAAATCAACGGTTTAAACCAACTATATTACTAAAACTCACCTCGACTTCCAAATAACTCAATAATAAATGGCCTTTAGCAGATGTTTTTATCCAAAGCGACTTAGTCATGCGTGCATTCATTTTACATATGGGGGGGGGGGGGGTCCTGGGAATCAAAGCCTCCTTCCTTGTGCCAAGTGCCATGCTCTACCAACTGAGGTACAGAGGACCACAACATCACAAAACACCCACTACAGCTAAATTACTTATTTTATTACTTCATATACAGTCGTTTCCTAAAATCCTCAACTGTGTAGGAACTGGAAGGTTTCTGACGGCTACCAACTTCCGACATTTATTTCCTCACCCATTTACACACTATACCCCATAATGACAAAAAGAAAACATGTTTTTAGGAAGACTGACAGCTGTAACTGTATTTCTACAAAGTATTGACTCGGGTGTATATGGGAAATTGATGAAAAACATGTTTTCACTTTGTCATTATGGGGTATTGTGTGCAGATGGGTGAGATTTGTATTTATTTAATACATTTTGTGGAATAATAGTTCATAAATAGCGTGCGTAACATACAAGTCGTGCGCGTGCGTGAATACAGTCTGCACAAGGGTGTGTTCATAGTTAGGGTCCTGGGGAGCCGAGTATTTGGGGGGAATTTCCTCCATGAGGAAATGGGGGCCTATTCCCTCCATGTTCCCCTCACTTCCATTCCCATTAGCCCAGAGGAGAATCATACAGGAGAGAACCCTCTGATCTCACACACACACACTTTCTGATCAGACACGCACGTGTGTGAGTACACACCCACACCCAATGATGAATTAAACATGCCACACACTGGGGGGGGGGATTGAATGGAGACTCATAAATTAGCGATAGTCCAGGACTTGGCAACCAAAGACACAAACCAACGTAACGTAATAAAGACAAGAGATATGGCAAGAGTCAGAGAGAAGGGATGAGACAAAATAAAGAGGGGGAGGAACGAGTGAGAGTTGGTGTGGGACGGATACAAATGGAGGGGTCCAACCCACTCCTTCTCTTCCTCCCTTCCCCACTCCTCCTCTTTTCTTAAACACATTGGACAAACTGACGCAGCTTCCAGTGCAGTTTAGTCAAACTGGGTTCAACAAATGGTTGTGTGTTCGGTGGTGGAGAGAGAGGGGCGAGGGTAGTCCAAGATGTCTTCAGTCTGCAGGGAGTGTGGAGTAATGAGGACAGAATGGGGGCTACAGCTGTGGAATAACCACACCACACCACACACAGTCAATGTGCTGTGGGGCCTACAGAATGACAAAGTGACAAATGTGTTTAAGGGGAGAAGCTGAGCCTCCAGCATCTGTAGGCTAGTAAGTGTGTGTGTCTTTCTGTGAATCTGTGTGTTTGGATGCCTGCCTGGGCCTGTTTGTCATCCATTTGAGGGCTCGTGATTGAGGGCTGACAGCCCGTGCCACTGAATCCAGATTCCGCTGGACAAGCCCAGCTCCCTCTCTGAATGTACCACACCTCTTCTCTGACAGACTATTCCAACCCGCTGAGTGTTCTCTCTCATCGATTCCTCACTTTGTTTGTTTGTTTGTTCCTCTAAACGTGCGTTATAGGGGGCCCTTTCGGAGTCAAGGACTCAAGAAGTGGGAAGAAAAGAGCCGGTGTAGAAGGAGAGAACAACAGATTTGCCACCGGGAGTTATTTGGTTTCTCATGCTGAGGGTATTGACTGACCCAATGGGAAGTATGTTCACACACACACACACACACGCACGCATCTAGTGCCCATACTCTAATTGGCATTATCCTCCAGAAGGGCAGCAGTGCTGGCACACACACCATGGAGCTAGTTATGGCTGGGAGGGACAGGGGCATGGGAGAGAACCAGACAGGAAGGACAGGGGCATGGGAGAGAACCAGACAGGAAGGACAGGGGGTTATTGATCAGGGATAAGGGAGGAGAGATATTAGCAGAGATAACAGTTGTGAAACAAGGGTAGTCCCTATATGGAACAGTTCTCGTGAGGACAAAAAGAAGACAATACAAGAGGACACACTATGGGAATAGAGAGAGGACAAGGGGCGTAATCCCCCCATGTGGAGTTTAATGGTTTAGCCCAGCGGTCGAAAGGCAATGGCAGGAGAGCTGAAGATGGATCGATCTAATCCCTCAGACTGGGGGGAGGGGGAGTTTAACTTTGAGAAGAAGAATGGCTGAAGGGTGGAAAAGAGTGGAGGAAAGCAGAGAGAGGAGGAACTGTCGGAAAGAGCTACGATGAGTGGTATCAGCAATAATGGTGTTTGTCCCTGTAGTGCCCTGTGTGTGTATGTGTTCATGCCATGCCCAGAGCGGAAGTCAACCTTTAAAAGTGAAGAGTCACCTAGCATGCACCTGACAGACTTCACAACCAATGGGAGAGAGTGATGACATAAACAAACAATACACACTATACATCACAGTCAATCACACTCACATAACCTAATAAGGGCATTAGTAACATAGACATAAACCTGTATAATCATATTCTGCATAACAATATTATTCTGTTCTCCATCACGTAAGAAGAAGGTTTGTCTGGCTTGCTGTCCAACCCCCCCCCCCCTCGGGTCTAAATCAGTGCCGAGCGGAGGAGAGTAGCGAGAGAAATCCCTTCTTTTCAAGGGAAAAGATTAGGAGGCAGACACACAGACCAGCGGATTTAAATGAAGATCACCTTCCCCATGGGGTACCCACTCGCTCATCCCCAAACTGTGATGAGGGACAGAGGCTGTGTGTGTGTGTGCGTGCCATACAGTTGCTGTGTGCACATTTGTGCACGCGCGTGTGTATGTGGGTGCATACGTCATGTGTGTTTGCCTGGGTGTGTATGTGGGTGCATACGTCATGTGTGTTTGCCTGGGTGTGTATGTAGTGTGTGTTTGCCTGGGTGTGTATGTAGTGTGTGTTT
>QNTS01001198.1:0-21794 GCA_003317085.1 Hucho hucho
CCCTGGTCATCCCTACTGCCTCTGATCTGGCGGACTCACTAAACAGAGAACATCCCTGGTCATCCCTACTGCCTCTGACCTGGTGGACTCACTAAACAGAGAACATCCCTGGTCATCCCTACTGCCTCTGATCTGGAGGACTCATTAAACAGAGAACATCCCTGGTCATCCCTACTGTATCCCTACTGTACTTTTAGACTTTTACTCAAGTAGTATTTTACTGGGTGTATTTCACTATTACTTGAGTGATTTTCTATTAAGGTGGCTCTACTTTTACTCAAGTATGACAATTGGGTACTTTTTCCACCACTGTCCAGCTGCAGTCCCACAGCATGGCCTGTCACTAAAAACACTGTCCTCTCACTAAAACCAACATTAATACAATGACTGTGGTTTATTTCCCTACCTCATATGTATTTAAACAGTGAAAATTGCCTCTATACTTGAGCATGTTTCATATGAGGCGACAGTACTGAATGTTACCTTTTATTTGAGGCTATTATCATACACATCTCTTTTACTGTTTAGAAATGAAAGCACTTTATATACAATGCATTCTGAAAATAATTCAGACCATTTCACCTCATCAATCTACACACAATACCCCATAATGACAAAGCAAAAACAGGTTTGTAAAATTCACTGTAGGGATGGTGCCAGGTTTCCTCCAGATGTGACGCTTGGCATTCAGGCCAAATAGTTCAATCTTGGTTTCATCAGACCAGAGAATCTTGTTTCTCATGCGACAAGTCTGTAGACTGCAGTTAGTGACCCTGACCACTGGAGGGAGACAAAAGGATTATTGACATGACATACCGCTACCTTTAAAAACTGGCTACATTCTGATTATCCACTCTTTCCCGAAGTGTGCACTTGAATTTAAAAGGAATAGACTGGCGTGAGGATATATGTGGTGGAAACTCCCTCCAGCTATGCTTACATCCAATGCTTTAAAAGGGAAGGGAAGTGAAGATTGCACACTTCCGGAGAACGGAGAACACAGACCCTATCAACTGACTCAAAGAGTGATAAGACCCAAGTGTCTACTGCCTAACATCCTGCGCTCCCTAAAGAGCCTCCCTTTGTCTAGTTCTGGGACTGTCCATGTATAACTGCTGCAGTCCTCACAGCCCACATCATCCAGCCTGAGTTCACAGATCAATTCAACCACAGTGTACCTGTGGGACCAAGAAAGTCTCTTTGCATATAGTGCAGCTCTGGTGATGTTTTAGCCTATCAGCATCCAGGACCCAAATTACCCGGTTTATAATATTACATTTACAGTCATATCAGATCTGTAAACACAATTACCCATATATTTTGGACTGTGATAAAACATTCCCAAAAATGCACGCCCGCCCACCCACCCTAATCTCTCTCTCTCTCTCTCTCTCTCTCGCCTACAGATCGGTGTACCACCCTCGGGATGGTTGAGCTAATGTGCGCTAATGCGATTAGCATGAGGTTGTAAGTAACAAGAACATTTCCCAGGACATAGACACACAGTTGAGGTCGGAAGTTTACATACACTTAGGTTGGAGTCATTAAAACTTGTTTTTCAACTACTCCCCAAATTTCTTGTTAACAAACTATAGTTTTGGCAAGTCGGTTAGGACATCTACTTTGTGCATGACACAAGTAATTTTTCCAACAATTGTTTACAGACAGATTATTTCACTTATAATTCACTGTATCACAATTCCAGTGGGTCAGAAGTTTACATGTACTAAGTTGACTGTGCCTTTAAACAGCTTGGAAAATTCCAGAAAATGATGTCATGGCTTTAGAAGCTTCTGATAGGCTAATGGACATCATTTGAGTTATTTGGAGGTGTACCTGTCTATGGATGTATTTCAAGGCCTATCATCAAACTCAGTGCCTCTTTGCTTGACATCATGGGAAAATCAAAAGAAATCAGCCAAGACCTCAGAAAATAATTGTAGACCTCCACAAGTCTGGTTCATCCTTGGGAGCAATTTCCAAACGCCTGAAGGTACCACGTTCATCTGTACAAACAATAGTACGCAAGTATAAACACCATGGGACCACGCAGCCTTCATACCGCTCAGGAGGAGACGTATTCTGTCTCCTAGAGATGAACATACTTTGGTGCGAAAAGTGCAAATCAATCCCAGAACAACAGCAAAGGACCTTGTGAAGATGCTGGAGGAAACAGGTACAAAAGTATCTATATCCACAGTAAAACGAGTCCTGTATCGACATAACCTGAAAGGCCGCACAGCAAGGAAGTAGCCACTGCTCCAAAACCGCCATAAAAAAGCCAGACTACGGTTTGCAACTGCACATGGGGACAAAGATCGTACTTTTTGGAGAAATGTCTTTTCTGATGAAACAAAAATACAACTGTTTGGCCATAATGAGCATCGTTATGTATGGAGGAAAAAGGGGGAGGCTTGCAAGCTGAAGAACAGCATCCCAACCGTGAAGCACGGGGGTGGCAGCATCATGTTGTGGGGGTGCTTTGCTGCAGGAGGGACTGGTGCACTTCACAAAATAGATGGCATCATGAGGATATATTGAAGCAACATCTCAAGACATCAGTCAGGAAGTTAAAGCTTGGTTGCAAATGGGTCTTCCAAATGGACAATGACCCCAAGCATACTTCCAAAGTTGTGGCAAAATGGCTTAAGGACAACACAAAACCCTGACCTCAATCCTATAGAAATGTTGTGGGCAGATCTGAAAAAGCGTGTGCGAGCAAGGAGGCCTACAAACCTGACTGTTACACCAGCTCTGTCAGGAGGAATGGGCCAAAATTCACCCAACTTATTGTGGGAAGCTTGTGGAAGGCTACCCGAAACGTTTGACCCAAGTTAAACAATTTAAAGGCAATGCTACCAAATACTAATTGCGTGTATGTAAACTTCTGACCCACTGGGAATGTGATGAAAGAAATAAAAGCTGAAATAAAATCATTCTCTCTACTATTATTCTGACATTTCACATTCTTAAAATAAAGTGGTGATCCTAACTGACCTAAGACAGGGAATTTTTACTATGATTAAATGTCAGGAATTGTGAAAAACTGAGTTTAAATGTATTTGGCTAAGGTGTATGTAAACTTCCGACTTCAACGAATATATACTGAGATCATGTGACACTTAAAATATTTTTATTGATTTTTTTACATTAAATTCCTCCTTTTGGTAATCGCTGAACTGTAAGTTATCACTCGCTTTCATCAATCTGAACATGGCAGTGTTTCCCACGAGGAAGGAGAGAAGGAAGGATGCAATGTTGAAGTTTTGGAACAGAGTACATAGGTGGATCTTAGTAGTGCCTGACTCTTGTCACTGGGACCCTGACTGCAGTGTGTGACATACCTGCTCTGGGGTTAAGTTCCACCTAAGTCCAGATGTTTTGAGGATATACAGTGTTTGTTTACAATTACATTGTTCGCAAACAATTGAGTAGAAAAGGCGATTCCATGCCAGGAATGTCCACATTTTTTGCTATCTCAGATTGTTATGGAAATTCTCACATAGAAACTTCATTGGGATGTTTGATGTCCTTTTTACTTTTGTATGACAAACCATTTTTGAGAAAACCAACCATGCCTCCTGTACGGGACTATGATTTTTTACGTTAATTTATTTTTTTAAACAACATACTCTACAAGTTCATCAAATTGTCAGAGTGGGCTCTTTGCCACTTTTGAAATGATGATGCATTTTATGAGCACCGCCAGACAGAAAGAGGAAAACCGGGAGGCTTTACTCCCGTCAGAATCTGTCAACGATAAGCCTGCCTTCCCACCTTTGGGACAACAACTCCCATTGTTAGAACGGTCACTCAAATATACAGTAGCACTAAAGAAGTTTGGACACACCTACTCATTCGAGGGTTTTTCTTTATTTGTTCTATTTTCTACATTGTAGAATAATAGTGAAGACATCAAAACTATGAAATAACACATGAAATCATGTAGTAACCAAAAAAGTGTTAAACAAATTCTTCAAATATCCACCCTTTGCCTTGATGACAGCTTTGTACACTCTTTGCATTCTCTCAACCAGCTTCATGAAGTTGTCACCTGGAATGCATTTCAATTAACAGGTGTTTCTTCTTAAAAGTTAATTAGTGGAATTTCTTTCCTTCTTATTGTGTTTGAGCCAATCAGTGGTGTTGTGAAAAGGTAGGGGTGGTATACAGAAGATAGCCCTATTTGGTAAAAGACCAAGTCCATATTATGGCGAGAACAGATCAAACGGAACTGCGCCCAAGTGGCGCAGCGATCTAATGCACTGCAGCTCAGTGCTAGAGGCGTCACTACAGACCCTGGTTTTATTCCAGGCTGTATCCCAACCGGCCGTGATTGGGAGTCCCATAGGGCGGCGCACAATTGGCCCAGCGTCGTCTGGGTTAGGTTTTGGCCAGGGTAGGCCGTCATTGTAAATAAGAATTTGTTGTTAACTGACATGCCTAGTTAAATCAAGGTTAAAGTCCATCATTACTATTAAAACATGAAGGTCAGTCAATACGGAAAATGTCAAAAACTTTGAACGTTTCTTAAACTGCTGTCGCAAAAACCATCAAGCGCTATGATGTAACTGGCTCTCATGAGGACCGCCACAGGAAAGGAAGACCCAGAGTTACCTCTGCTGCAGAGGATAAGTTCAGAGTTACCAGCCTCAGAAATTGCAACCCAAATAAATGCTTCACAGAGTTCAAGTAACAAACACATCTCAACATCAACTGTTCAGAGGAGACTGCGTGAATCAGGCCTTCATGGTCGAACAGGAGCAAAGGACATTAGACCGGTGGAAATCTGTCCCTTGGTCTGATGAGTCCAAATTTGAGATTTTTGGTTCCAACCACTGTGTCTTTGTGAGACGCAGAGTAGGTGAGCGGATGATCTCCGCATGTGTGGTTCCCACCATGATGCATGGAGGAGGAGGTGCTGGTGACACTGTCAGTGTATTTAGAATTCAAGGCACACTTAACCAGCATGGCTACCACAGCATTCTGCAGCGATACGCCATCTAATCTGGTTTGCGCTTATTGGGACAACAAGACAATGACCCAATACACCTCCAGGCTGTGTAAGGGCTATTTGACCAAGAAGGAGAGTGATGGAGTGCTGCATCAGATGACCTGGCCTCCACAATCACCCGACCTCAACCCAATTGAGATGGTTTAGGATGAGTTGGACCGCAGAGTGAAGGAAAAGTAGCCAACAAGTGCTCATTATATGTGGGACTGCTGGAAAAAGCATTCCTCCTGAAGCTGGTTGAGAAAATGCCAAAAGTGTGCAAAGCTGTCATCAATGCAAAGGGTGGCTACTTTGAAGAATCTCGAGAAATAAAATCACTTTTCTGGTTACTACATGATTTCATGAGTCTTATTTCATAGTTTGATGTCTTCACTATTATTATACAATGTAGAAATGAGTAGGTGGTACTGTAGGCTTGGGTGGTATTACCGGCATAGTACACAAGGGGGCCTAGAAACACAAGAAAAGGCCATTGGGCCTCTTTGCCTGTAAGAAGGATTCAGGAGTATAGAGTTATGGTCAGATTTGACAAATGGAGGGTGAGGGAAAGCTATGTATGCATCTCTGTGTGTGGAGTAAAGGTGATCTAGAGTTGTTTTGCCTATATTTACACCGTTGACACACTGGTAGAAATGAGTGTAAGACGGATTTCAGTTTTTCAGCTTTAAACTCACCAGCCACTAGGAGAGCCGCCTCTTGGTGAGCATTTTCTTATTTGCTTATGCCCTATACAGTTTGGTCTTTAGTTGCAGCATCGGTTTGTGGTGGTAAATAGACAGCTACGAAAATATAGATGAAAACTCTCTTGGTAAATAGTATGGTCTACAGCTTATCATGAGGTACTCTACCTCAGGTGAGCAGAACCACTAGACTTCATTTAATATTAGAGATTGCGCACCAACTTTTGTTAACAAAGAGACAGTGTTTGATTTTAAGTTCACACTGAGTTTAGCCGATGCTGCCGTTCTGTCCTGCCGATTTATAGAAAACCAGATAGATTTATATTTTCCATGTCCTGGTTCAGCCACGACAGTTTTAAATCACGGGGCGGCAGGTAGCCTAGTGGTTAGAGCGTTGGACTAGTAACCGAAAGGTTGCTAGATTGAATCCCTGAGCTGACAAGGTAAAAATCGGTCGTTCTGCCCCAGAACAAGGCAGTTAACCCACTGTTCCTAGGCCGTCATTGTAAATAAGAATTTGTTCTTAACGGACTTGCCTAGTTAAATAAAGGTTTAAAAAAATATTATTAATAATAATCACATTGATAGGATAGTCTCGAACGGAGCTCGTCCAGTTTATTCTCCATTGATTGCACATTCACCAATAGAACGTCGGTTGGAGGCAGTTTATCCACTCGCCGACGTAGTCTTGCCAGATATCCCACACGCTAGCATCTATAACGCCGCCTCTTCCTTCTTCAAGTTGGGGGATTTGGGTTCAGGACGAGCAGTATGTCATTCACCTCCAAATCATTGAAGTAGAAATCCTCATCCAAATTGAGGTTAGTGATCGCTGTTCTGCGCACTGATCAACGCGACGTAGGTGGCCTGTTCTTGCACATCTGCGCAGCACCTTCATCATTCAAATGCTGAAATGGCTTTATTAGTTGAGTGACAATCTGTGTAATTTGCTAGGTTATTATTGTTATCTATGCGCTGTTGAAAACTGTTTTACCAGAATAAAAGTAACGGAGACAACTCTTATCTGGCTATACCTCTCTCTGAGAAGGATCTTTAATCAGGTCAACTCCTGCAAGGCCGCGAGCCCCGACGGTATTTCAGGGCGAGTTCTCCAAGCATGCGCAGAACAGCTGGCAGGCATATTCACAGTAATTTTCAACCTCTCCTTGTCCCAGTCTCTAATCCCCACATGTTTTAAGATCATTCCTGTTCCTAAGAACTCTAAGGCTTCATGCCACAATGATTACCGCCCTGTAGCACTCACATCTGTGATCATGAAGTGCTTTCAGAGGCTGGTTATGGCACACATTAACTCCACCATCCCAGCCACCCTAGACCCACTCCAGTTTGCATACCGCCCCAACAGATCCATAGATGACACAATCTCTATTCCTCTCCACACTGCCCCCCACCCACCTAGATAAGAGGAATACCTATGTGAGAATGATGTTCATTGACTACAGCTCAGCGCTCAACACCATTATCCCCTCCTAGCTCGTCAACCAGGCTTACGACTCTGGGTCTGAACACTGCTACTGGATCCTAGACTTCCTGATGGGCCGACCCCAGGTGGTGAGCGTAGGCAACATCACCTCCACCACGCTGACCCTTAACACAGGGGCCCCACAGGGGTGTGAGCTTAGTCCCTTCCTGTACTCCCTGTTCACCCACGACTCCAACACCATTATCAAGCTGGGGGGGGGGGGGGGGGTGTGAACAGGCCCCATCCACATCGACGGGAGTCAGTGGAGCAGGTAGACAGCTTCAAGTTCCTCTGTGTTCAAATCACTAAAGACTTAAAATGGTCCAAGTACAAAAACACAGTCGTGAAGAAGGTTCAACAGTGGCCCTCAGGAGGTTTGGCATAGGCCCTCAAATCCTGAAAAGGTTCTACAGTTGTACCATTGAGAGCATACTAACTGGCTGCCTCACTGCTTCGTATGGCAACAGCACCGCCCTCGACCACATGGCGCTACAGAGCGTTGTGCGGACAGCCCAGTACATCACTGGGGCCGAGCTCCCTGCCATCCAGGACCTCTATATCAGGCGGTGTGGACAGCACAGTACATCACTGGGGCCGGGCTCCCTGCCATCCAGGACCTCTATATCAGGCGGTGTGGACAGACCAGTACATCACTGGGGCCGGGCTCCCTGCCATCCAGGACCTCTATATCAGGCGGTGTGGACAGCCCAGTACATCACTGGGACCGAGCTCCCTGCCATCCAGGACCTCTATATCAGGCGGTGTGAAAAGAAGGCCCAGAAATTCATCAAAGACCCCAACCACCCAAGCCATAGACTATTTTCTCTTCTGCCGCATGGCAAGAGCTACCGGTGCATCAAGTCTGCATTACCACTGATAAATAGCTACACGGACTGAGTTTACCTTGTGCCTTAGGCATGCTGCAAGGCATGCTGCAAGGAGGCATGAGGACTGCAGATGTGGCCAGCTCAATAAATTGCAATGTCCGTACTGTGAGACGCCTAAGACAGCGCTACAGGGAGACAGGACGGACAGCTGATCGTCCTCGCAGTGACAGACCACATGTAACAACACCTGCACAGGATCGGTACATCCGAACATCACACCTGCGGGACAGGTACAGGATGGCAACAACAACTGCCCGAGTAACACCAGGAATGCACAATCCCTCCATCAGTGCTCAGACTGTCCGCAATAGGCTGAGAGAGGCTGGACTGAGGGCTTGTAGGCCTGTTGTAAGGCAGGTCCTCACCAGACATCTCCGGCAACAACGTTGCCTATGGGCACAAACCCACCGTTGCTGGACCAGACAGGACTGGCAAAAAGTGCTCTTCACTGATGAGTCGCGGTTTTGTCTCATCAGGGGTGATGGTTGGATTCGCATTTATCGTCAAAGGAATGAGCGTTACACCGAGGCCTGTACTCTGTGGGAAGAATTAGGTGCATTTCTGTGGGATCGAATTAGAGGTGGAGGGTCCGTCATGGTCTGGGGCGGTGTGTCACAGCATCATCGGACTGAGCTTGTTGTCATTGGAGGCAATCTCAACGCTGTGCCTTACAGGGAAGACATCCTCCTCCCTCATGTGGTACACTTCCTGCAGGCTCATCCTGACATGACCCTCCAGCATGACAACGCCACCAGCCATACTGCTCGTTCTGTGTGTGATTTCCTGCAAGACAGTGTTCTGCCATGGCCATTGAACACGCCTGTTGGATCGAAGGGTGAGGGCTAGGGCCAATCCCCCCAGAAATGTCTAGGAACTTGCAGGTGCCTTGGTGGAAGAGTAGGGTAACATCTCACAGCAAGAACTGGCAAATCTGGTGCAATCCATGAGGAGATGCACTGCAGTACTTATTGCAGCTGGTGGCCACACCAGATACTGACTGTTACTTTTGATTTTGACCCCCCCTTTGTTCAGGGACACATTATTCCATTTCTGTTAGTCACATGTCTGTGGAACTTCTTCAGTTTATGTCTCAGTTGTTGAATCTTATGTACATACAAATATTTACACATGTTAAGTTTGCTGAAAATTAACACAGTTGACAGTGAGAGGACATTTATTTTTTTGCTGAGTTTATCTTGTTATTGATTATTGCATTGTTGGGCTTTGAGTTTGCAAGAAAGGCATTTCACTGTACTTCTGCATGTGACATTAAAACTTAAAACTTGAAACCTGCTTAATGGGTCTTACAATAGATTTGATTTTGATTGTTCAAGTTCACCATCAGCAATAGTTTTGGTAGTTTTGCTTTAAACAATCAGTGTTAGATCCTGAGTGGCACAGCGGTCTAAGGCACTGCATCTCTGTCACTACAGACCATGAATTAGTGGATATATGGAGGCTTAAATACCCTGACCTAGTGAGATATACATGGCGGAGAATTAATCAAGCTAGTCGTGTTGATTACTTTGTTATGTCATTCTCTCTGGCACCAAAAGTTTTTAAAGTGTTGATAGGGGACAGAATGTGGTCCGACCATCACAGAATTGGCATATATATTACTCTTACAGAATTTCTACGTGGACGAGGATATTGGAAATGTAATCAAAGCCTACTGGATGACAACTTGTTTTTAACCAGGACAGAAGAATTCTTAACTTACTCTTTTTCCAACATAACATAGGTACAGCAGATCCCCTTACTGTATGGACAACTTTTAAATGTGCCTTTAGAGGCCATGCAATTCAGTACTCATCTATAAAAAAAAAAGCAATTTAGGTCAAAAGAGTCCATATTAACAAAGGACTTAGCGGGACTAACAGTACAGATAGATAGCAATAAAAACTGTACCGTAGAGGCACAGAATGAGTTAGAGGAAAAAACAGAAAGAACTGGAGGAACTTACTCAAGAAAGATCCAGTGTAATATATTATAAAAAATAAAGCGAACTGGATGTTGTTTTAGTCTCCTCCATCTCCACTAACCGTAAAATTAACATCTGTACAGAAAGACTCATGTGAAGGCCAAAATACATAGGAGGAACTTCTTGATGCAATTAAAGCCTTTAAGTCTGGGGAAACTCCAGGGCTGGAGGGCATACCAGTGGAAGTATACCAAACCTTTTATATACACTCAGAGGACCGTTATCAGCATGTTTTAACCACTCCTATATAAATGGTAGATTATCGGACACTCAACAAGAAGGTCTGGTTTCATTATTACTGAGACAGGAAGTGGTATATATAAAGATCCAGTCCATTTTAAAAATGGTGTTGGGATGCAAAAATTCTAGCTAAATGCTTGGCGCATATTATTAAAAAGGTTTTGTCAGATATTATTCATTCTAATCAGACAGGTTTTTTACATGGACGATACACTGGAGATAATATAAGACAAGTACTGGAAACAATAGAACACTATGAAATATTGGGGACACCAGGCCTGCTGTTCATAGCAGACTTTGAAAAGAAAAGTACAATTTTGGAGAATCTCTTTAAAAATGGGTTAAAGTTATGTATAGTTACCCTAGGTGGAAAATAGTCAAGAATGGCTACATTTCAAAAAGTTTTAAACTGTCAAGAGGAGTGAAACAAGGTTGTCCACTATTGGCATATCTATTTATTATGGCCATCAAAATGTTAGCTGTTAAAAGTAGATCCAACAATAATATCAAGGGGCTAGAAATCCAGGGCTTAAAAGTTGTCATTGTACGCTGATGATTCATGTTTTCTTTTAAATCCACAATTACAATCCCTCCACAGCCTCATAGAGGCTCTAGATACTTTTTCTAACCTCTCTGGATTAAAACCAAATTATGATAAGTGTACTATATTACGTATTGGATCACTAAAATATTCAACTTTTACATCACTGTGTAGTTTACCAATAAAATGGTCTGATGGGGATGTGGACATACCCTGCATACATTTCCCAAAAGAAAGAAATTAATTTGTATAGAAAATGAGCAATAATAGATACGATCTTGCTACCAGGGAAAGGAAAAATACCTGTCTATTTGTGGAAAAATCACCCTAATTAACTCTTTAGTCATATCACAGTTTACCTATTTGGTTATGGTTTTGCCTACACCTAGTGACCTGCTTTTTAAATTATATGAACAAAAAATATTCAATTTTATTTGGAATGGCAAGCCAGACAAAATTAAAAAGGGCCTATTTATTAAATATTAAAGCATTAGACCTCTCACTAAAGGCATCAGTCATACAAAATTATACTTAAATCCGAAATGGTTCTCTAGTAAATTAGTAATAATGTCTCACCCCATGTTCTAGAATGGCCTTTTTCACATTATTCAGATTTGAAAACAAAATAATCTCCAAAATATTGTTATTTTTTAAACAAGTCATAGAAAGTTGGATGCAATTTCAGTTTAATCCACCTGAAAAGACAGAACAAATAATACAACCAATCTTGTGGTTAAACTCAAATATACTAATTGATAAAAAAAACTATATTTTTTGCCCTAAAAAAAGTATAATCTTTGCAAATGATATAAATAGGACTGGTGGAGCTGTCACACATGCAGCTAACACAGACATATGGAAATGTCTGCTCTACCCAAAAACGAATTGCAGCATTACCTCAAAAATGGAAGAGGCAAGTGGAAGGGAGAAAAAGTAAGGAACTTGTCTGTCGGCCCTGCATTAACCACAAAAATTGGATAAGAAAATTGTGATAAATAAAAATATATACCAGTTTCACTTAAGGACCAACAAGATTGACAGCTGTGCTATACAAATTGCAAAATAGTTGGGAAGAGATTTCTATATATATACAGTTGAAGACGAAAGTTTACATACACTTAGGCTGGAGTCATTAAAACTAGTTTTTCAACCACTCCACACATTTCTTGCTAACAACCTATAGTTTTGGCAAGTTGGTTAGGACATCTACTTTGTGCATGACACAAGTAATTTTTCCAACAATTGTTTACAGAAAGATTATCACAATTCCAGTGGGTCAGAACTTTACATACACTAAGTTGACTGTGCCTTTAAACAGCTTGGAAAATTCCAGAAAATGATGTCATGGCTTTAGAAGCTTCTGATAGGACAATTTACATAATTTGAGTCAATTGGAGGTGTACCTGTGGATGTATTTCAAGGCCTACCTTCAAACTCAGTGCCTCTTTGCTTGACATCATGGGAAAATCAAAAGAAAGAATCAGCCAAGACCTCAGAAAAAAAATTGTCGACCTCCACAAGTCTGATTCATCCTTGGGAGAAATTTCCAAGCACCTGAAGGTACCACGTTCATCTGTACAAACAATAGTCCGCAAGTATAAACACCATGGGACCATGCAGCCGTCATACCACTCAGGAAGGAGACGCATTTGGTCTCCTAGAGATGAACGTACTTTGGTGTGAAAAGGGCAAATCAATCCCAGAACAACAGCAAAGGACCTTGTGAAGATGCTAGAGGAAACAGGTGAAAAGGTATCTATATCCACAGTAAAACAAGTCCTATATCGGCATAACCTGAAAGGCCGCTCAGCAAGGAAGAAGCCACCATAAAACCGCCATAAAAAAGACAGACTACGGTTGGGGACAAAGATAGTACTTTTTTGGAGAAATGTCCTCTGGTCTGATGAAACAAAAATAGAACGGTTTGGCCATAATGACCATCGTTATGTTTGGAGGAAAAAGGGGGAGGCTTGCAAGCCGAAGAACACCATCCCAACCGTGAAGCATGGGGGTGGCAGGATCATGTTGTGGGGGTGCTTTGCTGCAGGAGGGACTGGTGCACTTCACAAAATAGATGGCGTCATGAGGAAAGAAGAATTATGTGGCTATTTTGAAGCAACATCTCAAGACATCAGTCAGGAAGTTAAAGCTTGTTCGCAAATGGGTCTTCCAAATGGACAATGACCCCAAGCATACTTCCAAAGTTGTGGCAAAATGGCTTCAGGACAACAAAGTCAAGGTATTGGAGTGGCCATCACAAAGCCCTGACCTCAATCCTATAGACAATTTGTGGGCAGAACTGAAAAAGCGTGTGCTAGCAAGGAGGCCTACAAACCTGACTGTTACACCAGCTCTGTCAGGAGGAATGGGCCAAAATTCACCCAACTTATTGTGGGAAGCTTGTGGAAGGCTACCCGAATCGTTTGTTAATTTTTGATAAAAAAATGTATTAAATTACTTTTGTATATTTAGTAAATATTTTCTTAACTCTATTTCTTGAACTGCATTGTTGGTTAAGGGCTTATAAGTAAGCATTTCACCGGTTGTATTCAGCGTAAGTGACAAATAACATTTTATTTGATCCTAGCCTAGGCCAACGACCTGAGAGCCTGACCTACCACTCAACACACACTAACTCTTCTGAAGTCAATTCTCGTACCTACCCCCAAGTACTTCTCTGCAGCTGCCACTACAACATCTATTTTCTGTGACTTCTGCGGTACAGTTGATAACCATTGCGATGAACGCTAAGAAGCCAACCTTACTCAATTATATCACTCATTGGCCTATCTTTCTTCACTGCCTCAGCATAGACATCTTCTGCACTACTCTGACCCTGGCCACCTCAACCTGCCTCTCGCACAGGACACCTCCAATCACCAGCAACATGAGCACCCCTACCGTTGACACACACATTTTTCCACTAAAACTATACATTCCTCTTTCCCATGTCCTCCTCCCCACATCTTGGATTCTCCCTCCTACACACTGCTGCAACATGCCCATAAACGTGACACCTATAACACAGCAGTCTTTTTGGCACTAAAGCTCTAACAGCATAACTCATATATCTAACATTAATTTGTCAGGTAAAGACTCTGAATAAAAGCTGTTTCACCACACTCCCTACCAGGTCTGCGTCGCACCAAACGGCGGGCGTCACAAACACCAGGAATCTTTAACTTAAATTGCTCCAACTCCACACTTACAGCTACCCCAGAAATCACTCCCTTCAATGGTGCCCTGTACCTAAGCGCAAAGTAAGATACAGGTCTTTCCCCAAGTTGCCTCGCATGGAGCGCCTGCTCCATCTGATCTGAAGAAACACAAACCAACATCACAAGCTTCACAGACTCAACAGCACCCATCATCTTTTCCACCCAACCTGAAACCACCCATGGATCAGCCGAAAGGCCTGGTTCCACCCTCTTCAAAAATCTCACTCCCACTGGACCAAACGTATCTTTAACATAACCATGTCTATCAGTGCAAGGCTTGGGCTCCGAGCTTCTCACAACACCTTCTAACCTTTCCATTTCACCTCCAGAACTTGAAGGGTGTTCATTGTGGAATGTTGTCCCACCCTTCAATGGCTGTGCAAAGTTGCTGGATATTGGCGGGAACTGGATCACGCTTTCGTACACGTTGATGCAGAGCATCCCAAACATGCTCAATGGGTGACCTTTTTGGTGAATATGTAGGCCATGGAAGAACTGGGACATTTCAGCTTCCAGGAATTGAGTACAGATCCTTGACATTGGACCATACATTATCACGCTGAAACATGGGGTGATGGTGGCGGATGAATGGCACGACAATGGGCCTCAGGATCTCGTCACGGAATCTCGTTGCATTCAAACATCGATCATATACAATTGCGTTCGATGTCCGTAGCTTATGCCTGCTCATACCATAACCCCGCCGCCACCATGGGGGCACTCTGTTCACATCGTTGACATCAGCCAACTGCTGGCCCACACATGCTGTCAGCCATCTGCCCGGTACAGTTGAAACCAGGATTAATCCGTGAAGAGCACACTTCTCCAGCGTGCCATTGAAGGCGAGCATTTGCTCAGTGAAGTCGGTTACGACGCCAAACTGCAGTCAGGTCAAGACCCTGGTGAGGATGACAAGCATAAAGGTGAGATTCCCTGAGACTGTTTCTGACAGACTGTGCAGAAATTCCTCAGGTGTGCAAATGTGGTCTGCGGTTGTGAGGTCGGTTAGACGTACTGCCAAATTCTCTAAAACGACATTGGAGGCGGCTTATGGTAGAGAAATTAACATTACATTCTCTGGCAACAGCTCTGGTGGACATTCCTGCAATCAGCATGCCAATAGCACGCTCCCTCAAAACCTCAGACATCTGTGGCATTGTGTTGCGTGAAACTACACATTTTAGAGAGGCCTTTTATTGTCCCCAGCACAAGGTGCACCTGTGTAATGAACATGCTGTTTAATCAGCTTCTTGCTATGCCACACCTGTCAGGTGGATGGATTATCTTGGCAAAGGAGAAATGCTCACTAACAGTAATGTAAACAAATTTGTGCACAACATTGAGAAATAAGCTTTTTGTGCGTATGAAAAATGTCTGATCTTTTATTTCAGCTCATGAAACCAACACTTTACATGATGTGTTTATATATTTTTTTTCAGTGATATCCAAACCAAAGCTGCATGCATTTAACATAGCACAACCTTAAGTATCAGACTACGTTACGTAGAATGCAACACAACCATTATGTGGTGTTCTAATAGAAAAGACACAATTATCACAATTTTCCAACCAAAACATTTACATAGAGGAAATGTGAAATAACACTTATTTTGAGGCCACTTGACAACGCCTGACAAACTGTTGTTTTTTTGTGTGTGGAGGGAGGCAGGTGCAGTGTTCTCGGTTTATAAAAAAATAAAGGGAGGGTAAACTCTTCCTTGGATGGCCCGCCCTTGTCTTAAGTCCAGACACAAGTGAATGTGATGCCCAGTCATAGTGCCCAGCCATCACTGGGGGGCCTCTGTGTCCCCTGGCGGACGGCCTGTCTCAGGGAGCTCCAGCTTTTCACACTTAGTCAGTTTCAGGGTTAAATGCTGGGAGATCTCGTTGGGGTTGGTGTACAGAGCAGCAGGGACATTCTGGAAGACAAGGAGGGAGATTTTTGCAAATGACTATTAACCCTTTACAATGATAGTATCAGCTGCACAGTGACAGCAATGATGTAGCATGAATGATTTGGACAATATTTTAGACAAAACCAAACATACGTTTTGGCAAAGTATGGAAATGCTGATCACTTGTGGTTGAGTGACCGGAGATTAGAAGGTTGGGAGTTCAAACCCTGGCCGAGTCATACCAAAGGCCTTATAGTTGAAGGCTCTTTCCCTGAGTCATAAAATTGCATTGAAATGACTTAGAAACTGTGCAGTTTGGAGGTGTGGCTACTTGGAGACAACAGTTAGACCTCGCGCTCAAACCATTATAAATCGTTTTTTCTTATCCTGCACCTAATCCAAAATGTCTATGAATATTCTTATGTTACTGAATGTATCCAGAGTATTTTCAGATTTCGTTATTGACAAATGCTGTGAAAAGTTCAGTACATTTAAAAACACCCATCAACAGTTGAATGTTTTGATTCAATCCTGTGTCAGGTGAACTGTTGTGTCCTCACCTTCGGTGTGATAATTTCCCCATCATCTTCAAAGTGTTCTTCTTCAAATGCTACCATGGTCACACATGTTTTTTCCACGAGTGTAAGGGGGGGGTTTAAGGATCTGAGACAGTGCTTCAAGCTTTCAGGAAGGAGACGATACTAAATTTACGCTGACTTGGCAGCTGACTTCCGCTACACATGTACTTTTCCAAACAGAAAATACAATTCTCACCTGCAATTCTGAAATGTTGCTTTCTCGAGTACTATACTCTCTGATCATGTAATTCTTTCCAGCCTGTAAAGAAAACCAGGGTAAGTCATGACTCATTTCATAAGTAGGCCTAGCCATTTCATAGTTGAACTTCTTAACAGTGAATATTGCCCATTTCCTGCTAAAGATGTCCACATTTGACTCCCATGCACATCCACTCTGGTGGTTAATCGATTGTCATTTCTCAGGACAGCCCAGTCACACTTGCCTCGTGGTAGAGCCGCGTGTCATTCATACGGATCAGAACTCCATCCACTCGCAGGAAGAACCTCAGAAGCAGGAAGAAACTGGTGGGCATCACTCTCTGTATCACACATGTGGGTAACAAGAGGATAAGTCATTCTTCAAAACCTCATCAGCCTCTCAGAGGCAAGCATTTCAGAAAATGCATTTAACATAAGTAGGTGAATAGGAAAATTGCCTGGTCTTACAGCCCCCGCAAGAGCATGTCCTTTGGTGCTTGTCACGGAGACAGACATAAGGGGCGATGTCATCATAAAGTGTCAGTTCCTGTCTGAAAGTACCACTCACTATTTTGACGCTGATCATGGACACGCCGTGGTCGTGCAGCTCGTCCTCAAACAGCAGCACGTCGTCGAAGAACACGATCTGCTCTCGCGCCTTCAGCTTCTCCATGTCGATGCGCTCCGACGTTTCTGTCGCCTGATGGAACAGCAGGGGTGTATTCATTAGTGCACACCGTAGCAAAAAATATTGTCTAATAAGTTTCTTATTAGACATTCAGGTAGACCCCTCCCATTTCAGCCCGTTTGGTTCCTAGTGAATGCCCCCCCCAGACAAGAGACATCTTGAGACCAAAAAATATTTTAGAATATTAAGCCTATACGAGAAAAAATAAAACTGTGTTCCAGGCTAACTACATTGCAGTCGTTGCATTGCATCAACCGATGGTTGTGACATCATTGACGGCACAGTCGGGGCGTCAGCACGCCATATCATATGGCGTGGTTAGTTGACATGTTAATCACCTATCTGGCAGGCATCTGCAGTAAAGTCTGTCTTAAACGCCGCCAATGACTAATCCTAATCTTCCACTTAGTCATGCATCGATGTCAATGTGAGTCTAAGTTTAATTTGGACTTAACAGAAGTTAAGATTTGTCCCTTATTTTGTCATGTTTGGGATATTGTATCGTATCCACACAGTGTGAACCGAAAAGCCTCTCACCGTCATCTGCAGGTCCTTTCCTAACAAGGTGCCTCTGTAGTCTGTGGTGTACGTCCAGTCGTACCGTTTCACTACCTCTTTGGAGTGTTCAGAATCAGCCCTGGGAATACATCCACATGACAACAGCCTCACTCACTGAGATCATTCTCCATAATAGGACTGATTATTAACACTTTATCTAAACAATTTTAAAAAATGACACTGTTTTTTTTTCTACTTCAACAGCATTTAGACAATGTTGGTGGCTAGTGTATTATCACACAGGTCTGATGATAGTAGTTGTACCTGCTCTCTTGCCATTCCTGTGCACAGGCCACTTTCACAGAGTCATGCATGTTGTTGACCCTCTTGAGGGCATCGATGGCATTGAACTCAATGCCATAACCGTCTGTGTGCTGGATGCGTAGAATGTTGTCCCCAAACAGCATCTCTGGGAGCGAGGGCATGTGCATCTCCTCCCCTAACCTGGGACGAAACGGTCAAGATTAAAACCTGAACAACTAACCTCAATGCAGCTTAGCTGGTAAATTGACGAGATTTGAATGACAAAGTAAGTCGATAAACAAGCTCCCCAATGTAGACTAAACCTTAAGAATACTAAAACAGAGAATTAAAAAAAAAGACAAGGTGTTTGACACAAAATACTTGGAATAGCTTACCGTTCAATGTCCTTAGATTTCATAATGTGTGTTTTTGCAGCAGTTACTTTCCATGGGCCGAATGTGAAGTCTTGCTTGCTGCTCTTAAACCCATGGGTCATCATCGCCGACAAATTGGCAAACATCAACTGTGAATACAGACACCAAACCCATCAGAGACAGAAGTAAAGGACGATAGCCTAGGTAGCCAATAGTGGGCGCTAGATCTGCACGGTCTAGGATTAACGTGTATTCCCGGGTATGACACTCGCGTCCCCGTGGACGGGCTGGTAAATAAAACATCCGTCATTCGGGCTTCTAAGGCATCACTTTCCTCCTTAAGTAGCTTTAAAATGGGGAGCCGTTGGGTAAAAATGGTACAAATGTGTAATGTCTTAATAAAACAAAATGTTCCACCAGCATTTTCAGATTCTGACAACTTATTTCCCATTTCCATTGTGACGGGTTTCCTTACGCTGTACGGCATGTGTATGGAGTCTCGCCCGCTAGATGAAGGAGAGCCTGTCTTGTCAGAGATGCCATTTGTTTTGTGAAAATGCTAAATATGACCTTTTCATTCAAACAGGATAAATATATTGTTTCAGGTGATAAAACATATTTTGTTTAGTTACTTTTTGATCAACTTGTTTGTCTAACTTTATAGCAAGTCAAGCTACCTTGCACTGCAGAGCAGCTAGCTAGCTAAACGCTAGGTTAATGATACCACTGCAGCTAGTATCATAAAAAACATCATTACCATCACAATAAACAAACGGCAGGCAACAGCCATTATATTATTGGCTTAAAAGGCAATGTATGATTTGACATTACTATTAAAATACTACTCACAGGAATAGGTCATTATTTACAAATTGCTAGCTAACCCAGCCCCGAAAACCATATTGTGTGGTTTAGTAACTTCCTGTTCTCCAATGAACTCTGGCTGGACTGAAGACGACGTAAAGGTGGAAACATGGACTGGACTGAAGACGACGTAAAGGTGGAAACATGGACTGGACTGAAGACGACGTAAAGGTGGAAACATGGACTGGACTGAAGACGACGTAAAGGTGGAAACATGGACTGGACTGAAGACGACGTAAAGGTAGAAACATGGACTGGACTGAAGACGACGTAAAGGTGGAAACATTCAGAGGCTGAATATGGAGAGTTTAACGCAACAGCGGAGCCTTGCGGAGGCCAAACCGAGCTCCGTACCGCATCGCCGTGCGCCTCCCTCCGTGCAGAAGGCTCCGTATTGAAATGATTGGTTGACAGGTAGGTGGGGGCGGGAGGTACTGTATAAAAACTCACTTCTTTGACAACTTCCTTCATAAAAGAGCTCCGCTCCACTCCACAAAGCGCCAGAAATACGGATGCTGGGACTTCTGCAGAAGTCACATCACAGTAAATGCTGTACGGCCACCGCAGGCGTTGGATTGATCATGCAGAGCTTTTAACGTGAACAAGGCTTTGGGATCGTTGCACACCCTTGGCCGAACGCAGTGTGCAACATCCTAAATTGTCAGAAATTCCAAAAATAGTGGTGGAAAACTTTGTTTTATTAAGACAGTTAAATTAAAAGTAATAAAAGTATGGATTTGCAGCCTGAATGGAGGATGCTATATGTACAAGCCGGTCCACCGGGAATGCAATCCTAGACAATAGTGCAGATCTTGTGGCCACTATCGGATGCCTAGGCTAACAACACGCTGCTTAGCGAGTACTACTTCCTCCTGACTCGACTCACACAGAGGCTTGAACCTCTGAACCTTTGAAGTTTAAGCCAAGATCGTCTCGTCTGTCGTTTCCAATGGGAGCTTCCTCTCATCACCATATTTGGTAGTGAGTGGAAACGCCAACTGGATGCTTCACACGTACACATCAGGTGAAATCACTGGCTCATTGTTCTATGCAAGCCGAGCGTGCCCAATTTGACTGGAGCATGAGCGAAAGTCCGAAAGGAGCGTCGGCCTGCTCCAATAGTGCTCACTTCATAAGCTTAGGGCGCACCCGCCCCAGCATGCATTTGTAGTCTACTTGTGTGCTGCTATAGCTCAAATATACAGGTGACTTACAAAGATGAGGACCAAGAGCAAGAGAGGGAGTGTGGTGATGTAGTGTCCACAACTAAAGAATCATTGTGGAATCTGAAAAGACACGTATCCCAAAAGCATGATGGTGTACTTACTACCTGCACATGCTAAAAGAAAAGAACGAGGTGGGTAGATAAGTGTGTCATTGGAGCAAAGTATTTATAAACTAAAAATCTGATCTCTTAAAACGATTTGTTCATTTTCGTTATATTATCTATACAATAGGCCATAATAGATTGTTGCCCAATAGGCCTGGCATATACCCACATTCAAGGAGCTTTCCGTTTTGATTGGGTTATTTTGCCTTAAAACCTTTAGGCCTACCTATAGAGAAAAAAATTAACTCTGCATCTCTGCCCAGCCTGGCAAAAAGGGTGTTTAGCATCCCCAGTGTCTCTGCAAGTGTGGAGAGTGTGTGCTGGCCAGCTCTCCAGGCACCATCGCATGAGCCTGAAGCCACAGACTGGCCAAACTAGTCTTCTAAAAATGAATTCAAAAGGCACTAAGTCATTTTTCATTTAATTTGCATTTAATTCTAAGCAAGTCATAGCCGATATGTGCAATGCCGAGCGCTTTGTTCCTACCAGCCTATTGTGTCGCACTCGCAAACGCTTCACAATGTATTTCTTTGTAGGCTATAGCCTTGAAATAATATAGCCTAAATAATTCATTTCCTTAGGATCCCTGTCGGTCTCCTGACCTATTCAGTGTTGATATGCCGTTCTCCTGTGAGCACCGAGAGGTTTTTATCTGAGTGGTAGGAGAGGACATGGAGCAGGACTTCCAACTGCTCAACTAAAACAAAAATTACCATGAAAGTCCTACCTAATTCAAGTCCTATACTTTTGGAGTGGTGTGACCAGTAGATCTATACCAGTACAGAGGGAGGGATCCTGAGAGGAGTGGTGTGACCAGTAGATCTATACCAGTACAGAGGGAGGGATCCTGAGAGGAGTGGTGTGACCAGTAGATCTATACCAGTACAGAGGGAGGGATCCTGAGAGGAGTGGTGTGACCAGTAGATCTATACCAGTACAGAGGGAGGGATCCTGAGAGGAGTGGTGTGACCAGTAGATCTATACCAGTACAGAGGGAGGGATCCTCAGAGGAGTGGTGTGAC
>QNTS01001198.1:29267-45910 GCA_003317085.1 Hucho hucho
AGTAGATCTATACAAGTACAGAGGGAGGGATCCTGAGAGGAGTGGTGTGACCAGTAGATCTATACCAGTACAGAGGGAGGGATCCTGAGAGGAGTGGTGTGACCAGTAGATCTATACCAGTACAGAGGGAGGGATCCTGAGAGGAGTGGTGTGACCAGTAGATCTATACCAGTACAGAGGGAGGGATCCTGAGAGGAGTGGTGTGACCAGTAGATCTATACCAGTACAGAGGGATAAACCAACAAGTGATATCTGTTTCAGTAAGATTTAGATTTTTGGCATTTATAGGAATGGTTATTGTAATATTTGTGTTGTGGAGAAATGACCAGGCAGGAGACGGGAGAACAGTTAGTCTCGTTTAGTCAAAAACCTCTCGTCCTCTTCAGCCCCTCGGCATAATAGTGCACATGTGCATTTTTTATTAGGTGTAGTAACGTAAACACTGCCGTAATACATTACTGCTTAGTAACAGCATAGTAACTTATATAAACAGATGTAGATCACAGATACTACACTCCTCCCCATAGTGTTTAACTCCCAGAGAACAAGGTAAATATGTTAGGAAACTGCTAATGCAATATCTGTGCATTCTTTAAACATTTTCAACTACTCGGTTGAAGCAGACTTTTCAGAGCCCAACACAAATCCAGGGGATTATTCTGCCCCGAAGATGGAATTTGTGTCCTAATAACTAACACAGGTAATGTCCTTTTTCTTTCCTTTTATCTAGGACATATTTAAGTGTTTGTTTGTTTTACTGTCTGTTACCTCCTGAAACAGCTCAACTCACAGGTCAAGCTTTTGAGGTGCCCTTCGCTGTCGAATAGGATATCTCCGCTCCTCCTGGGCTTCCGGTGGTGGGCCAGGTTCGGGTGGAAGGTCAGGCTCTGTCTCTCCCGTACGTCCACAGTCAGGAGAATAGTCCTGGGGGGGTCGTTATTGTTCTTGTTCTCTCGGCATGTCTCTGCTGGGGCGTTGGACCGTAGCAGATGATCCACATGAACGTTGACATGGCGATGACCAATTTGGACTTGGTAAGTCAAAGGTCCTCTGCATTGCAAGATCACACCTGAGTTCCACAGGCACTTGGGGTGTCTGAAATCATGTACAAGGTACCCTCTTTCCCTCTTTGAATTCTCTGACAGTCTTTGAGTGTCTGTCATGAGCTTTCTTCTGCTGTAGCTGGTGCTTTGCCACAGTGCTTGACAAGTCTGGTTTCAACAATGTCAGGTGGGTACGTGGTTGGCGTTTCAGAAACAGTTCAGCTGGTGTACGTTCTGTTACTGTGTGTGGTGTGTTACGGTAAGTGAACAGGAACCGGGGAAGCCTTTGGTCGGTGGGCACAGACTGAACCTCGAGTCTAGTCCAGGCCTTCTTAAAGGTTTGCATGGCTCTCTCCGCTGCTCCGTTTGATGCCGGATGGTAAGGTGGTGACAGGATGTGCCTTACTCCGTTGTTCTTGAGAAACATTTCAAAATCGTTTGACGTAAAAGGAGGGCCATTGTCCGATACGAGCTACTAGTCCAAAGGATGCGAACAGGTGTCTGAGAAGATTGAATGGTCCTCTCAGCTGTGGTCAGTTGAGTTAGGGAACACTTCCATCCACTTGGAATGGACATCGACGACAACAAGGAAATGTTGCTTGTCAATCTCGGCGTAATCCACATGGATGCGTTCCCATGGTGTAGCAGCCCAGGACCATGGATGAAGAGGTGCAGCAGCAGGCTTGTTGTGAACAGCTTCACAAGGTGAGCAGTGGCCTACATGCTGTTGAATGTCCTGATCCAGTCCAGGCCACCACAGATAACTGCGGGCGAGTGCTTTCATTCGCATGATCCCTGGATGTCCCTCATGCAGGTCAGATAGCAGTCTCCTTTGGAATTTTTGAGGTACCACCACCCTTGATCCCCACAGTACACATCCTTGATCAGTAGACAATTGGTCTTTCTTGTCAATGAATGGACGAAGGTTATTGTCATTGACGAAGGTTGGCCAACCGCCTAATGTTAAGTCTGAGACTTTGGAAAGCACTGGGTCTTTCCTCGTTTCCTCTGCTATGTCTGAAGCAGATATGGGCAGTTCGTCGATGAGAGAGATCTGGAAGACTGCTCTATCATCTTCACTGTCTGAGTCACTGTCTGCTTGGTAGTCTTGATAGTGCATCTGCATTTGCGTGATCACTGGATCGTCTGTACTCGATCTCGTGGTCGTAGGCTAGCAATATCAGAGCCCAACGTTGCATTCGAAGAGCAGCAAGGGTTGGTATGGCTGATTTTGGTCCAAGGATGGCCAACAGAGGCTTGTGATCTGTCAGCAGTTGAAACTTCCTTCCGTAGAGGTATTTGTGAAACTTCTTCACTCCGAATATTATGCTCAGGGCTTCCTTCTCAATTTGAGCATAATTTTTCTCACTTGGTGACAGAGTCCGTGAACATGTGAGATGACGGCTCCTACTCCGTATGGAGATGCATCACACGCGAGTCTCAGCTTCATCTCTGTGTCGTAGTGGGCAAGCCACTTGCTCTTTAGCAGACGCTGTTTGCAAGTCTTGAATGCTTCTTCGCATTGTGGGGACCAATTCCACTTTGTATCAGCCTGCAGCAGTTGGTGAAGTGGATGCAACACTGTGGACAAGTTTGCCACAAACTTTCCGTAATAGTTCAAGAGCCCCAAAAATGACCTCAGCTCTGAGATATTTGTGGGTGCTGGTGCGTTTACGATTGCTTCCACCTTGCTGTTGGTTGGGTGCAGGCCTTGTGCATCAATCTTGTATCCAAGATACTCCACTGAGTCCTGGAGGAACTCACACTTGCTGCGTTTCATTCTCACTCCGTATTTCTCCAGTCAGAAGGAGGGGTCCTGTCCAGCACTACAAGGTGCTCTCCAATGGTTGGTGCTGACACGAGGATGTCGTCCATGAAGCACACAACATTGTCTATACCGTCCAAGATCTGATCCATTGTGTGTTGGAATATTCCTGGAGCTGTCGAGATTCTATAGGCCAAGCGATTGAATCTGAATAGCCTCTTGTGTGCATTGATGGTCAGATACTGTTCTGACTCCGGATCAAGCTTCAGTTGCTGATAAGCGAATGCCAGGTCCAGCTTACTGAAAACCTGCCCACCAGCTAGAGTGGCAAACAGATCTTCAGTGTTTGGTAGTGGATATTCCTCTGGTAGTATGCAGCAATATACTTTGACCTTGTAGTCTCCGCACATTCTGACGGTCTTGTCTTTCTTTGGGCCCAGTTGCTCCTCGCTACTTTCGTGATGATTTTATTCTTCTGTAGGCAGTTCAGTTCCTTCTCTACTGCTTCCTTAAGAGCATAGGGAACTGGACGTGGTTTGTGAAAGATAGGCTTGGTTCCTTCTTGCACTTTGACTTTTGCTGTGAAGTCTTGTATTTCGCCGTAGCCATCTTTGAAAAGTTCTTTGTGCTTCTCCAGCATGTTAGTGAGCCTGACTCACTGGTTTGTCATTCCTCAAACTTAAGATTTCTCCCCAGTTCAACTTGATCTTTTGTAGCCAGTTTCTGCCTTGGAAGGCTGATTTTTCTCCCTTAACAATGACAAGCGGTTGCGTCCACTCTTTCCCCTCATACCGGACTGGTACCTGGATCTGCCCTACCACAGGAAAAGTGTCACCAGTGTATGAAGAAAGGCGGTTGGACGCTGGCTGGCAGTTTTTCTTTGTAGAGTCTCTCTGGAACCAGAGATACTGACGCTCCGGTGTCCAGCTGCATTTGTACTGGTATTGTTAGAGATGAAGGCTATAGTATCGTATCCCATATGGCTCACTATATACACCATTGTCTCTCCTCAGTCCAGTAGTACTACTAGAGATGAAGGCTATAGTATCGTATCCCATATGGCTCACTATATACACCATTGTCTCTCCTCAGTCCAGTAGTACTACTAGAGATGAAGGCTATAGTATCGAGTCCCATATGGCTCACTCCCAGTCCCTGCTGCTGAAAAACATCCCCAGAGCATGATGCTGCCACCACCATGCTTCACCGTAGGGATGGTGCCAGGTTTCCTCCAGACGTGACTCTTGGCGTTCAGGCCAAAGAGTTCAATCTTGGTTTCATCAGACCAGATAATTTTGTTTCTCATGGTCTGAGAGTCCTTTAGGTGCCTTTTGGCAAACTCCAAGCAGGCTGTCATGTAACTTTTACTGAGGAGTGGCTTCCTCATTGGTAGAGTGCTGCAGAGATGGTTGTCCTTCTGGAAGATTCTCCCATCTCCACAGAGGAACTCTGGAGCTTTGTCAGAGTGACCATAGGGTTGAAGTTGTAGAAACATCTCAAGGATGATCAATGGAAACAGGATGCACCTGAGCTCAATTTCGAGTCTCATATCAAATGGTCTGAATACTTATGTAAATAATTTATTTTTGTTTTTTTATAAATTAGGAACACTTTCGAAAAAATTTTTTTTTTGCTTTGTCATTATGGGGTATTGTGATGTCATTATGGGGTATTGTGATGTCATTATGGGGTATTGTGATGTCATTATGGGGTATTGTGTGTAGATTGATGGGGACATTTATTTTTATTTTTTTAATACATTTTAGAATAAGGTTGTGACGTAACAAAATGTGGAAAAAGGGAAGGGGTCTGAATACTTTCAGACTGTAGTGCACTACTGTTCACAAGGTACGTCCCAAAAGTTGTTCACCATGTAGGGAATAGTTTACCATTTGCACTCCCTGTTTCTGTAGTTACGATCCAGAGGCCTGTGGATTTTATGAAGTAAAAGTGACTCTGTAAGGCCATCCACAGAAACAAGACACTTTGATGAATCAGTTGAACTCAAACCAAAGGTTTAATATTTGGTCGTGAAGTGACAGACGATGTTGATAATGCTGACGCAGTACTAATAAAGAACGTTGTTTTATAGCAACTTAAAGACACATTAAAAAACATTTAAATGGTTAAGTAACAGGAAAAGCCATCAATATTGTCTTTTTTTAAAGGCATGGGAAGGGTGTTTCGTGTAAGTAACTATAAGGAATAGACATATCTCCTTGGGTTGTGTCCCAAAAGACACTGTATTCTCTGGTTAAAACATTTAAACGTTAAAAAAAATATATGTTTTATTGACACACACCGGATAGGTGCAGTAAACAGTAAACCCCTGGTGCAAAAAAACGATTATTCACCTTGTCGGCTCGGGTATTCAAACCAGCAACCTTTCAGTTACTGGCCAAACGCTCTAACCGCTAGGCTGTCTGCTGCCCCCCATACTGCTACTGTGTGGAGAATACATGTGCCATTTGGGATGCAGGCCTAGAGATCTAGAATTGGGAAGTAGCTCATTTTGTTGAACATTAGTTTTCAGAAGGACAAAATGTTTTTCTTGCCTAAACTTTAAAAGCTTCATTATCTTACAAAGTGCTTTTATTTTTTATTTTTTTTTAAATAAATTTGACAATAGGTCTAATATATAAATGGTATTTTTAAATATGCAGCATCCATTTTTCTCAAGCACTATCCTACCTAAGCCTAAATAATTTGCGATTTCATTGGTCAAAAAAGCAAAAATAACACATTGATTGGTTAATTAATTGATTGATTGATCGACGAGATCAAAAGATAAATTCTGGGAATACATAGTCTGTCGTTCCATTAGGAAATAAGATGATTCAGTGATTGTTTTAATTGTCCACTTGTTTTTCTTTCTCAACTGCAGTGACTGCTACCTTTTCTAACCTCTGGATGGCGCTCTACTACTACAAGCACAGCCTTTTGTACTGTATTTACAAAATCCAACCGCAGTACACCCTTTGTCCTGAGGGGGCACTTTGCTAGAGCAGACTAAGGGCTCTATTTAATCTGTGTCGCTGAAGCGTTTTAAAGGTATTTTCCCACTGAGCCGACATAAAGCGTTTACGGTGAAGGCAGTCTCCTCTAACGCTGGAACATTACCTTTAAATTTCAATCATGCTGTAACGCTGAACTTCCACGACACGGATTGAATAGAGCCCTAACTAGAGCTCTATGGTTTAGAAAAATACTCCAAAATAAAGGTTTAATTTCAAAGAAATGGGGACCAATGACATTTTTTTGCAAAAATATAAAAAACATTTGAAGACAAAGTTGACTTAAGGGAATACTGTTTTGATTCTCTCCTCTCATTATTCTCTCTCTCTACTCTCATTATCCTCTCTCTCCTCTCATTATCCTCTAGCCCCCCCCCATGTCTCTCAGGTTCTTGCAGTCCTTGCTTTGTTCCTCCTTCTGAGTCCCATTCCACAAGAATCCAGTCTTTTTCAAAAGCGCAATGGTGCTTCTACAATGTTATTCATCTCCATTTCACCTGAAAAACAGTAGAAAGATGTTAAACTCTAAATTCTGTGCGTCCCAATAGGCACCTTATTCCCTATATGGTACACTACCTGTGACCAGAGCCCTATGATATGTAGTCATGTAGTGTGTGTGTGTGTGTGTGTGTGTGTGTGTGTGTGTGTGTGTGTGTGTGTGTGTGTGTGTGTGTGTGTGTGTGTGTGAGCGTGGTGTTCGTCTTTAAAGAATTTATAAGCATTCAATGAAACATAATCACTGCAAGATCAATTTGATGCACTACCTGTATTATAACATCAATCAACATTGGAAATAAACAAATAACATTTACATTTACATTTACACCGTGTCTTTCCAAGGAGGTGTAATTATTAACATGGTGTTCTTACTTGCTGTCCTCTGTCAGTGCTTGCTGGCCCGCAGGTTGCGCTGTTTCTGTCTCTCCGTTAGCTTCTGTTCCCCTTGGAGATGGAGTGCTCCTCAGAGTAGAACACACAGGCTTCTCCAAGGTGTGAGCTGGTTTCTTAGCCACGGGTGGCGGAATTCTCCTCGGAATCCCAGTTCTTCCAAAGTTGCCGTTAGCGACTGTGGAAGCCTTAGATTGTTCGGAAACGCGCTTGAGTTCCGCGGCTAGGTTCCGCTTTAGGCTCGCCTGTACCTCGGGGGAGGAGGAGGCAGGCGTTTCTATGACAACCTTCTTTGAGCTCCTGGAGAAGATGAAGCTAGCGGTGGTGGTCTTTAGCATCTCGCCCCCTTCTGGTGACAATGGGGATAACATTCCGGATTCACCCCCACTGCAACTAGGAAATGAGGTGGAGGATGGCATTTTAAAGCGTGTTGGAATATTATCTCTGGAAGACATGGCCGCTGTCTTCATTCGGATAGCTTCCTGCAAACTCATCGAGGGGGCGATGAGCGTCACTGGTGATGACTTCAGTGGCGGAGGTGTAGATTTTAGTGACAGGGATTTCCGGATTGGTTTTTGGGGTGTTATGTTCTGAGATCCTTGGCTTTGGATTTGGGTTGAACTCTGATCCTGAGCAGGTGGTTTCCCATTGTTGGAATTGTTGTCGTCAGAAAGCGCTTTCACGTGGTCTTCGCCAACGTTGACCGATCTGAGACGTACCATTTGAAGCAGAGAGGGTGTGACCAGTGGAATGTTGGCGTCTTCTTTGGGAATGGGGACACTCTTGTGCCTAGACAGAAGCTCTTTGCTCCTGGTCTCTCTGTTCGCCAAGCTGGGCTGTCTCCTGAAGATCACAGGGGGTTGGTTCTCAGTTGGGAGAGGGGGTGGGAGAGGGATGTTAATGGGTGGTGGAAGTGGGGTACTGTTAGGGGGCTCAGAGGGCGTATGATACTCAAATTGTACAGAGGGAGGAAGGGGGACATTGATAGAAGGTGGAGGAGGGATACTTGAGAGGGACGCCAAGGCTGTTGTCATTGGTGGAGGAGGAGGAGGAGCTTCCTGGGGTGGGGGAGGGACATCATCTGGTAAGGGCGGGACTTCCTGTGACTCAGGAGAAGTTTCTGTTGGTTGAGGGGTGGCTTCTAGCATTGTGATTGGTTTCTGGGCAGATTGCTTGACCTCTGCCTCTTTTTCATTGGGCTGAACTGGAGAAACGACAGCTGAATCATCTGCGGGAATTAATTGGAGCTCAGCTGATTCAGATACCTCAAAGCTGGTTTCATCAGTTGGGACGGCATCAGAGTCCAGAATTACCTTTTCAGGTTTATCCTCTTTTAGCTCCATTTGAGTGGAAATGGGTGAAAGATCTGCAGTTTCCCCATTCACAGTTGCTACAGTTACTTCATTCACGGTTTTCTTAACCTCCTCCCCGTCCAGAGCCACAATGGACTCCTCCTGGACATCAGCGACTGTGTTACATCTCTCCACCACATCTGGCAAGCTCACCGTCATGAAGGGAGGGGGAGGAGGTGGAAAGTCCATCTCATCTGGCTCATAAAAGACTGAATCTGCTGGCTCTGGTGGAGGTGGAGGGGGCCAGCAGGACTGTACTATGGGAATGTCTTCCTCACACTTCTCCTCTACCTCAGGTGGGGGAATGGACACCGAGCAGGGAGGTGTCTTAGAAGGGGGTGGAGGAGGGTGGTGGGCAGGGGGAGGGGAGGCTGGAGGAGAGACCCTGTCCACTTTGGAAGGCTCCACGACAAGGGTCTGTGTAGAGTTGAGTAGTTTAGTGTTTTCAGTAGCACTCTGACCTTCGACCTCCTTAGCTGCTACCTCAACCTCAACTTCCTTAGCGACTACCTCAACTTCTTTAGCGACTACCTCAACATCCTTAGCGACTACCTCAACATCCTTAGCGTCTACCTCAACATCCTTAGCGACTACCTCAACTTCTTTAGCGACTACCTCAACATCCTTAGCGACTACCTCAACATCCTTAGCGTCTACCTCAACATCCTTAGCGACTACCTCAACATCCTTAGCGACTACCTCAACATCCTTAGTGACTACCTCAACATCCTTAGCGACTACCTCAACATCCTTAGCGACTACCTCAACTTCCTTAGCGACTACCTCAACTTCCTTAGCGACTACCTCAACATCCTTAGCGACTACCTCAACATCCTTAGCGACTACCTCAACTTCCTTAGCGACTACCTCAACATCCTTAGCGACTACCTCAACATCCTTAGCGACTACCTCAACTTCCTTAGCGACTACCTCAACTTCCTTAGCGACTACCTCAACTTCCTTAGAGACTACCTCAACTTCCTTAGCGACTACCTCAACTTCCTTAGCGACTACCTCAGCCTGTGGAGAACACTTCTCACTCTGGCTGGGTGATTCTACCTTCACCTCTACTGTGACCTCATCAAATGGCAACATTTGTTGAATATCAGCTGTTAATTGAACTTTAGGTTCTTTTCTATGAGTACTTTTCTTCATGACAGGAGGGGGTTCCTTCTTTGGAATCGTCGTTAAACTAATTTGTGTCTCTAGCCTCTCTTTTTGATCCTTGACCTGTGCAACAGTACTACTGCTACTACTACTCTGCTCCTGGTTCTGGATCTCTACACTTGCTTTTACCTTCTCTGCGATCACCACCGGGCTTCCTTGTTCTTTCATTTGACTTTCTGTGCTCTCGAGTCCCTGACTAACACACTCGGATACCTCAGGCGCCTGCTCTAACATAGGCTCGGTTTTGTCTTGGGAAACAATGTATTTTCTTTCTGATTCTGTCAAAGTAACTTCTTCTATCGTAGTCTGCTTTTTGTCCGAGCCTTGAGACTCCTTGCTAGATTTAGTTTGAGGTTCCTGCTTTTGCTCAATGATGGCAGCTTGTTCTTTTAGTTCCTGTTGCTTCTGGAGCTGTGCTAGCCTGTTGACGTTGGGGCAAGGCCCACACAGCAGTTCGAATGTGCGTCTGTTGTGGGCCCAGGTCTCCGGGGGTGGCGGGGAAGGGGCTTTGACGTTGGGGGGTGGCGGAATGTTAAGCAGCTCACTGATCGCCATGGATGCAGAGAAACGGACCGGGGTCGCCGTTTCTGGATTTTCTATTTTCATAACAGCCGGGGGTGGGGAGGCCTGCTGAAGAGGGCTAAAGCTGTTTTTCGAGGCCTCTTGATTGACGAGTTCTGAGGTAGCTGAAGACAGGGAGGTGAGGGAAGAGGAGACCGAGGCTGCAGAGAAGGAAGCTCTTGAACCAGATTGTTCCGGTTTGACCAGATACTTCTTCTGTTTACCTGGGGAGACAGCAGGGAGGATCCCCTTGGGGGAGAGTGTTGGCGTACCACTCTGGCTGGAGTACCCACTGGAGGGGGACATGGTCCTTTCAAATGTACCCTCCTCTGAGGGGGCCTTCTGGGGGGAAGAGCTGCTGGACACTGGCCCCTCTGATTTTCCACTACCTCCATGGGAGGCCTGTGTGGGACTCAGAGGTCTAGAGGCTGTGGAAGATCTTGTATCATCTAAAGAGTTAAACCCAGATGAGTTGGATACAGGGACAGAGCTCTTTGTGATTTCTTTGTAGAGCTCTTTAGAGATCTCAATCGTAACCAAGCTTGTGTCCTCAGCAGCCTCCAACTTCCCACCCACAGAGTCACTGAGGTCTTTAATCTCCACCAGTTCCCTGGGTCGCCTCTTTATCATCTTCTCATGGTGCAGGGAGTTGGTTCTCCTGGGGGGAGCAGGGGGAAGCTTGGTCTTCATGATCGACAGACAGCGAGTGAATCTGTGAGAGTCTCCTACAACATCGCTCATCTCCCCAGCACTCAGAGATCCAGATAGACCCCCCTGAGCAGTCACAGTACCAGTACCCCTACTGGTGCTGCTGACCCAGCTAGCAGAGCTTTGTATGCTCACCTTGTCCTGGTCCCCAGCACCAGGCTGCTGCGGCTGTCTCTCCTGCCCAACGATGCTCACCATCTGTGGGTTATCAGGTCCGAAGTGCCCCTTTGTGGAGGAGATGGCGGAGGAGTTGGACTTGATCGTCTCGGAAGACTGCGAGTGGCTCCAGCTGGATCTCAAAGTCACTGAGTGTAGGGTTGCCTTAGAGCCATTGTCACGGGAACTACTGTCACCATGGGAAACGATGTCGCCGCCTTCATAGCAACCTTCGCCGCCTGACCTCCTCGATGACGCAGGGCTGGCCGACGACCCGGGTGCCAGGCAGCTCTTGCTGACGGTACGGACTGTTCCGTTACCGCTGTTTCCACGGGAACGGCTGGTGCTGCGGTCGATCTGTATGACGTCGACAGAGGCAGGCAGGTAGGCGTTGGGGATAATCTTAGACATGTAGGTGGCTTGGGGAGAGATGGACATCACCGGACCCTGGGTGGAGGCAAATACAAGGGTCAACATTAGGAGTCATACAATGTAGAGAACTGCGGAGCAGTCATACTATGTTGATATACTGTAGATTGGCCAACTGTGGAGCTGGAGGCCATTTTGCAGCCTCAGCATTCCATTCAACCATTCACAATGAGTATTTTAAGTCCAGTGGTTCAGATAGCAAGCTTGGTTTAACATCAGCATCAGATGATCATGTCATTCCAGGGAAGGGTAAACATGCCATGTAACAGACACTTTTATCCAAAGCGACTTGCAGTAATGTGTTCATACTTTTTCGTTGACACTGAGTGTACAAAAACATCAAGGACACCTTCGTAATATTGAGTTGCACCCGTCCTTTTTTCCCTCAGAACAGCCTCAAATCGTCGGGGGAATGGACTCTACAAGGTGTCGAAAGCATTCTACAGGGATGCTGGCCAATGTTGACTCCAATGCAGTTGTGTCAAGTTGGCTAGATGTCCTTCGGGTGGTGGACCATTCTTGATACACACGGGAAACTGTTGAGTGTGAAAAACCGTTGCAGTTCTTGACAAACCGGTGCACATTGGCGCCTACTACCATACCCCGTTCAAAGGCACTTAAATCTTTTGTCTTTGCCATTCACCCATCTGAATGGCACACATACACAATGTTTCAATTGTCTCAAGGCTTAAAAATCCTTATTTAACCTGTCTCCTCCCCTTCATCTACACTAATTTGAAGTGGATTTAACAAGTGACATCAATAAGGGATCATAGCTTTCACCTGGCTTCTCCTGGTCAGTCTATGTCATGGAAAGAGCAGGTGTTCCTAATGTTTATACACTCAGTGTCGATGACCCCAGCAGGAAGAAACACTGTGACGAACACTGTTCTGAACTGGACTCACCTGTTGCTCCTGGAGGAAGCTGGGGAATCCAGCAGAGCAAGAGGAGGTCATGCCCGGCACGGCCAGAGACTTGGGCCTTTGGGTGGAGGAGAGACGGGAGTTCAGTCCCCTGTGGTGGCTGAAGCCCTGGTCATCCCTGTACACAGACTGGAGGTGGTGTCTCAACAGCTGCTCCTCTCTGGATGCCTATTTACATGAGTTCAGTTGTAATTATAGTATAAATGTATTTGCACAAGGCAATAAAAAAAAAATAGACATCAGAATCAGATGTTATGAGATACAATTTTGTCATGCAAGTATCAGTCTGTAAGTATAAGTATGCCACTATAACCAGTAGCACAAAACACATGTACGTGTCCAAGTTATAACGCTGAAAGCCTGATTTGATGATACAGGCTCATCTGAAAGCCTCACCTCTAGGTCTGAGAGGTGTACTCTTGCCCCTTCGTAGTTGGCTAGAGGTGTCTCTCCATCGATAGTGGGGATGATGACCACACTTGGGTGGCCGTCACTACCCTGTCCAACAGAGCCGCTAGGGAGCTGGGAATGAACTTGGTACGCAGATCCACTGTGAAGGGCTGGAAGGGGAATAGAGATGGAACACATGTTATCACCGCTACTAATCACCTCATTTAAATATGACCGAAGAAAGTGACATTGACTGGACTTTTTGTCAACGTGCCGGAGATGTACTCTGAGAGCATTCAGTCAGCATAGCTCTCATGATCACATGATTTACAAAACCCTGGGCCTTTATTGGTCCGGGTGACTTTGTAAAGTGAAGCTCAGAGTAAAGCTAGCTGCTATCCATGACTACATATGTACCCAGCTCTCTCTGGACCTGCTGGGGTATGCCCATTATAGTAGTCCTCCTGTTCTTCCTCTTGTCCAGTCTCTTCACTGGGTTCAGAGGCTTGAATGTGGAACCTGGAAGGATAAGAGGAAAGGTTTAGAGGAGGGAGAAGGATGAGATAAGGGATGGATGAGTAAAACTGTGTCGGGGATTTAAATGCACTTTTGGGATATATCTAAATTTACTGGTGGGGTAGGGGTGGTCCAAAATAGGGGAGGGTTGTCAAACTTTTTCAAACTTTTTTTTGCTTTGGGACAGATGTGTGTTTTTCTTTACTGGGCACAGGGGATGGTAGTGTTTTTTTTTCTCCCTGGTTTACATTTGCTCTTCTATAAACAATGGCTTGACTTACTTTTGACATTACCCTTATAAAGTTTTGAAATGTTTGTAAAGGTTTGATATGGTGTGATTATTACTACGCTATAATATAACAATATAATGCTTATCTTTATACAAAATATTCAGATTGAATATTAACGAATTAGCCTCCCACTGTATGTCTTTCTCTATATAGCAGATGTGACATACATATTTTTTTTTTAAAACAACATTTATATAACTAGGAAAGTCAGTCAAGAACAAATTCTTTAATTACAGTGACGGCCTACCCCGGGGCAATTGTGCACCGCTCTGTGGGACTCCCTATCACGGCCAAATGTGATATAGCCTGGATTTGAACCAGGGGCTGTAGTGACCTGAGATACTGTGCCTTAGACTGCTGCGCCACTCAGGAGCCCACTAAAGAAATGCATGTTGATGTTGACGAGATATGCTGGTGATACGCTATCTGGGGTTAGGCCTAACCCTCTTCCTATATACAGTATATATATATATATATACAGTGGGGCAAAAAAGTATTTAGTCAGCCACCAATTGTGCAAGTTCTCTCACTTAAAAAGATGAGAGAGGCCTGTAATTTTCATCATAGATACACTTCAACTATGACAGACAAAATGAGGAAAAAAAATCCAGAAAATCACATTGTAGGATTTTTTATGAATTTATTTGCAAATTATGGTGGAAAATAAGTATTTGGTCACATACAAACAAGCAAGATTTCTGGCTCTCACAGACCTGTAACTTCTTCTTTAAGAGGCTCCTCTGTCCTCCACTCGTTACCTGTATTAATGGCACCTGTTTGAACTTGTTATCAGTATAAAAGACACCTGTCCACAACCTCAAACAGTCACACTCCAAACTCCACTATGGCCAAGACCAAAGAGCTGTCAAAGGACACCAGAAACAAAATTGTAGACCTGCACCAGGTTGGGAAGACTGAATCTGCAATAGGTAAGCAGCTTGGTTTGAAGAAATCAACTGTGGGAGCAATTATTAGGAAATGGAAGACATACAAGACCACTGATAATCTTCCTCGATCTGGGGCTCCACGCAAGATCTCACCCCGTGGGGTCAAAATGATCACAAGAACGGTGAGCAAAAATCCCAGAACCACACGGGGGGACCTAGTGAATGACCTGCAGAGAGCTGGGACCAAAGTAACAAAGCCTACCATCAGTAACACACTACGCCGCCAGGGACTCAAATCCTGCAGTGCCAGACGTGTCCCCCTGCTTAAGCCAGTACATGTTCAGGCCCGTCTGAAGTTTGCTAGAGAGCATTTGGATGATCCAGATGAGGATTGGGAGAATGTCATATGGTCAGATGAAACCAAAATAGAACTTTTTGGTAAAAACTCAACTCGTCGTGTTTGGAGGACAAAGAATGCTGAGTTGCATCCAAAGAACACCATACCTACTGTGAAGCATGGGGGTGGAAACATCATGCTTTGGGGCTGTTTTTCTGCAAAGGGACCAGGACGACTGATCCGTGTAAAGGAAAGAATGAATGGGGCCATGTATCGTGAGATTTTGAGTGAAAACCTCCTTCCATCAGCAAGGGCATTGAAGATGAAACGTGGCTGGGTCTTTCAGCATGACAATGATCCCAAACACACCGCCCGGGCAACGAAGGAGTGGCTTCGTAAGAAGCATTTCAAGGTCCTGGAGTGGCCTAGCCAGTCTCCAGATCTCAACCCCATAGAAAATCTTTGGAGGGAGTTGAAAGTCCGTGTTGCCCAGCGACAGCCCCAAAACATNAAAAAAACTATTCAATTTTGCATAAAGCTACACATCGAAACATGAGGAACAGTGTTTTTTTGTCATTTGTTATAGGTTGTTTTTAAGGACGTAAATGTGGCTCATTTGGCCAATATCCCTGGTTTATTTCTGGTGCGCAATATTCCTGTCATGTTGTCCGGCTCCACATTTTCCAAAAGGAAACTCTGAAATGGCATTTTGTTTTTATGAAGATTTCTTTATCATTTTTGCATGAATATCTGCCGCCAATTTGATGGAAACTTAGCTAGTGCGCTAGTCCAGTTTCACTTTTGATTATGCCTGCACATCATGGTTCAACAACAGCCCCAGCCGTTTGAAGAATAAGCTACCAGCCAAACAAGCTTGTATGAATTGTACCTCATGAACTCCCCCTCATACTCATCTGGAGGTTGAGCATCTCTATCTCTGTAATGTGTCTGTATCTCTGTAATGTCTCTGTATCTCTGTAATGTGTCTGTATCTCTGTAATGTCTCTGCATCTATGTAATGTCTCTGTATCTATGTAATGTGTCTATCTATGTAATGTCTCTGTATCTATGTAATGTCTCTGTATCTCTGTAATGTGTCTGTATCTATGTAATGTCTCTGTATCTATGTAATGTCTCTGTATCTCTGTAATGTGTCTGTATCTATGTAATGTCTCTGTATCTATGTAATGTCTCTGTATCTCTGTAATGTGTCTGTATCTATGTAATGTCTCTGTATCTCTGTAATGTCTCTGTATCTCTGTAATGTGTCTGTATCTATGTAATGTCTCTGTATCTATGTAATGTGTCTGTATCTATGTAATGTCTCTGTATCTCTGTAATGTGTCTGTATCTATGTAATGTCTCTGTATCTCTGTAATGTGTCTGTATCTATGTAATGTGTCTGTATCTCTGTAATGTCTCTGTATCTCTGTAATGTGTCTGTATCTCTGTAATGTGTCTGTATCTCTGTAATGTGTCTGTATCTCTGTAATGTCTCTGTATCTATGTAATGTGTCTGTATCTCTGTAATGTGTCTGTATCTATGTAATGTCTCTGTATCTCTGTAATGTGTCTGTATCTATGTAATGTGTCTGTATCTCTGTAATGTGTCTGTATCTCTGTAATGTCTCTGTATCTATGTAATGTGTCTGTATCTCTGTAATGTGTCTGTATTTTTAAACTTACAAACAAACTTAATCAATCCAAACTGTGCAGTGGCCAATTGATGAACAGAAAGAGACAGACATCTGTTACAAAACACGAAAAAGTTGAATGATATTCGGATATTGTCAAGCCTTTGATACTGGGTAAACCTACAAGCTAGGGAGGGATGGAATTTCTGTTTGTCGAGATTAACCGTCTATTTATTGTGATGCTGAAAATGCAAACCATGATATTGAAGTGCCCCAAAGTCTGTATGCTTTGTTTATTGGTTTTGTGGTGCATTGGCACAGAAACCTGTTGGTGGGAAAAATCATTGCATATCTTCGATATAATTATAAATATGGCATCAAAATGTTGGAAATCTGATTTCCTCCTAGTTGTACATTGTCGGCAGCCGGCTATGATCGTAGTGTAATGAAACAGACAGGGAGAGTGAGCTAGTCTGTGGTGATCGGTGAACCCCCAACCATCTGTCCCGTAACCCTGCGAGGCATAGACTGTACCACAAAAACATGCTGAAGTGGCAAAGTCTACTGGGGGGGAGGGGCTGG
>QNTS01001198.1:81177-95786 GCA_003317085.1 Hucho hucho
GATCAGTCGTCCTGGTCCCTTTGCAGAAAAACAGCCCCAAAGCATGATGTTTCCACCCCCATGCTTCACAGTAGGTATGGTGTTCTTTGGATGCAACTCAGCATTCTTTGTCCTCCAAACACGACGAGTTGAGTTTTTACCAAAAAGTTCTATTTTGGTTTCATCTGACCATATGACATTCTCCCAATCCTCATCTGGATCATCCAAATGCTCTCTAGCAAACTTCAGACGGGCCTGAACATGTACTGGCTTAAGCAGGGGACACGTCTGGCACTGCAGGATTTGAGTCCCTGGCGGCGTAGTGTGTTACTGATGGTAGGCTTTGTTACTTTGGTCCCAGCTCTCTGCAGGTCATTCACTAGGTCCCCCCGTGTGGTTCTGGGATTTTTGCTCACCGTTCTTGTGATCATTTTGACCCCCCGGGGTGAGATCTTGCGTGGAGCCCCAGATCGAGGAAGATTATCAGTGGTCTTGTATGTCTTCCATTTCCTAATAATTGCTCCCACAGTTGATTTCTTCAAACCAAGCTGCTTACCTATTGCAGATTCAGTCTTCCCAACCTGGTGCAGGTCTACAATTTTGTTTCTGGTGTCCTTTGACAGCTCTTTGGTCTTGGCCATAGTGGAGTTTGGAGTGTGACTGTTTGAGGTTGTGGACAGGTGTCTTTTATACTGATAACAAGTTCAAACAGGTGCCATTAATACAGGTAACGAGTGGAGGACAGAGGAGCCTCTTAAAGAAGAAGTTACAGGTCTGTGAGAGCCAGAAATCTTGCTTGTTTGTATGTGACCAAATACTTATTTTCCACCATAATTTGCAAATAAATTCATTAAAAATCCTACAATGTGATTTTCTGGATTTGTTTTCCTCATTTTGTCTGTCATAGTTGAAGTGTACCTATGATGAAAATTACAGGCCTCTCTCATCTTTTTAAGTGAGAGAACTTGCACAATTGGTGGCTGACTAAATACTTTTTTGCCCCACTGTATGTATAGGGTTACTCCTATGGACATACGGTGAGTTCACATGTGACTATTACACCCACCCCTTAGTTTGGTTTATACTCTGTTCAGCAGATGGCTATTGTTGAATAAGAGCTGCAAGGCAGAATTTATACATGGTTACATCATGTACATCCCAGATACATGATAACATTTTCTATCAACAACCTGTGTAGCATGCATTATAAATTAATTGTCCTTCGTGATGCATTATGGACCTACAGTATAAGCATTTGAACAGATGATTTCTAAGTGCCTATATACAATCACAACACACAAAGTTGGTTCAAATGTAGTACCATTGACAGCGACAGTGTTAACCCAATTGAATAGAGAGAAAAAGAGCAAGGTCAAGAGAGATGAAAGCAACAAGACATAGGTTGACACTAGAAGAGACGTGGGAGAGAGAGAAATATACAGAGAGTTACAGAGATAAGAGTGTAAAACAGACAGATAGGCATCTGGATGGGGATAGAGTGGAATTATGATGTGGTGGCTTGAAATGTATGTCTCATTATTTAGCAATTAAGAATGCTCTTCCTCTGCTTTGCATAATCCAAACAACTTTGTTTCTATTTTGGGAAGGCAGGAAGTGATTTAGCAAACGACAACAAATCAATGAAATGGCTGCTACATCATTATGTAGGCACTCCGGAAAGGTCAGACCGGCTTATTTCTGTTTTTCTGCTCATTATTAAAACTGGTGTACACACACACACCAATATTTAGATATTTATAAAACATTCCTCAGCTCAAGATTTTTAAGGTGAATGTCTCAAAAGGACATCTAACCAGACGCAGTGAGTCAATTCAACAGGCTATGGAAATACATCAGTGCGTTGTTCAATTTGACAGTCCCACATAGCAGAAACAATACGCTGTGGTTAATTTGACAATGAGCAGGTAATTGAAACACATGGCAGTCATCATATCAAACACTAATAAGTAAACAACAACAAAAAATACTAATTTCATGATTGATTACATTATGCTCCTTTTGGAGAATGGTCTTTTGTGATACACCAGCACCCACACAAACTAAAGTCCTCAAAAACACTACAGTGAATACTATAGCATTTACTGTAGTATAATATAGTATTTACAGTTAATTAAACTACAAATGCTGTTGTTAAAGAAAACTGTAGTATATAATATACTAATTAATATAGTGATTTTGCGGGTGTAGTATAAGGCCCGAGGGGGTGGTTGCGTCGTGCTTAAGAACAGCCCTTAGCCGTGGTATTTTGGCCATATACCACAAAACCCCGAGGTGCCTTATTGCTATTATACTATCTAAACTGGTTACCAACGTAATTAGAGCAGTAAAAATAAATGTTCTGTCATACCCGTGGTATACCATGGCTGTCAGCCAATCAGCATTCAAGGCCTGACTGCAGAGTGAGAATTACGGTGGGGCCAGGCGTGTCTCAGACCCCCTGAATGAAACATGAGTCCCCCTGAATGCAACAAAGTCAAGCGTTGGGGAGGGTCTCTAAATAATTAAAATTTAACCATTCTCCTATTTGTTTAACCTCTTGGGGATAATATAAGAGCGCTGGGGCGCTAGCGCCCCATTCCCGACACTACCTGGTGAAATGTAAGGCACCAAATTCAAAATCCAAAAGTTGAATTATTAAATATTCATCAATATACAAGTGTTGCATAGTCATCAAAAGCTCTGATTCTTGGCAATATCACAGCGTTGTCAGATTTCAAAAAGGCTTTACGGCGAAAGCACAACATTTGATTGTTTGAGGATAGCACCTCTCCTATTTTCCACATTAGCATAAATTCATATCCAGCGCGGGTCACACAAAACCCATATAAGAGCTAAAATAAATCACTTACCTTTCGAAGAACTTCTGCTGAGGGCATCCCAAGTGTCCAACGAAGACATCCAATGGTTCTTTTGTTAGAAAAAGTCATTTATTATATCCATAAATCCCAGTTTGGTTGGCGCGTTATGTTCAGAAAATCCACCGTCGAGTCGCCCATTGACCCGTGAAGAGAACGCGTTCAAATTATACCTATCAACTTTGTCCAAACAAATCAAACATCATTTTTAATGTATCCTTAGGTATCCTTTTATGTATATTTACTATAATATTTCAACCGGATTATAGCCTGTACTCCACCAGATATTGGGCTAAAAGCTGTCTTCCATTCATCCCCCTCCCGGATGCGGATGAGATCGTATGCACTCTGCAGGTCCAACTTGGTAAAGAATCAGGCCCCGCGGAGCTGTTCGATGGCTGCCAGCACCAACGGGAGAGGGTAACGGTATTTGGTGGTGATTTAATTGAGTCCTCCATCCTTCCATCCTTCTGGCCACGAAGAAGAAACCTGCCGACGCAGGAGAAGTGGACGTGCGGATGAAACCTTGTTGGAGCGCCTCATTGATGTACTCCTCCATGGCCTGGGTTTCAGCCACCGACAGAGGGTAGATGCGTCTGTGTGGGGGCGCAGAGCCTGCTCGCAGGTCGATGGCACAGTCCCAAGGGTGATGAGGAGGGAGACAGGTGGCGGGGGTATTGGAAAATACCTCTCGCAGGTCCTGGTATACCTCTGGGATGTTAGGCTGAAGGGCAACCACAGGACTCTCAACCAACGTGGAACCACAGGGAAAGGGGAAGCAGGTCCTCCGGCATTCGGGTGACCAGTCTGTGATTTTCATCCTCGATCATGAGATGGATCAGGTTGTGGCGTTGAAGCCAAGGGAGCCCGAGGATGATCTTTTGCGCTGGTGCACTGGAGATTAATTTACGGGATGTTCTCCTGATGGATGGACTCCACAGTGAGGGTGAGTGGTTTGGTGATGTGTGTGATGGTCTCGGAACCTAATGGTCGATTATCGAGGGCTTGAACTGGGAAAGGAGAGGAGAGCGGGTATGAGGTGATGTTGAGAGAGGAGGCAATGGTCTGGTCAATAAAGTTCCCCGCACCACCAGAATTCACTAATGCTGTAGAAACAGTACATGAGGGACAGTCAAATAGTGTGATCACCACCAAAAAGGGTTTGGCAGAAAGTGATGAAGGGATACTTACACCTGCCCCAGGAGGTGGAAGATCACGTGACCATCCCTCTGCTCTCGTGGATCCAGAGCTGGGAAGTATCGGACACTGCTGGAGTTGGTGCCATCCTTGACCACAATAGAGACAGAGCCCTAGCTGTCTCCGTCGTGGGGAGGCGTGTGACCCCTATCTCCATGGGTTCAGGCTCTGATCCAAAGTGTTCACTGAGGGAGGGAGAGAAGCAATGAGAGTGCCGACACTCCCGAAGAAGGTTATCCAGACGGATGGCCATCGCAATGAGTGCGTCCAAGGAGAGGTTGTCGTATCGACAGGCCAGTTACGTCTGAACCTCATCACACAGTCCTCTTCTGAATAGCGTACGAAGCTCCGGCTTATTCCATCCGCTGGATGCTGCTATTGTCCGGAAGGTGAGCGCGTACTCTGCAGCAGTCTGATCCTCCTGCTGTATTTGGAGTAGGCTCTCACCCCCCTCTCTCCCTTCCGGTGGATGATTGAAGATACCTCTGAACTGAGCCATGAACCCCTCATACGAATCCAGCTCCTCCTCTCTCCCAGATGGCCGTGGCCCATTCCAACGCCTGCCCAGTCAGCAGAGAAATAACCGTGGCAACTTTGGACCTCTCGTGGTCGGAGCTCTCAACTGGTGCGAAAAGTAGAAGGAGCACTGTAGTCGGAAGCCACGGCATATTTGCCAACATATTTCTCCGGGAGGGACAAACGGGCAATGCTGGCCTGGGCAGGTTGCTGAATGGGCTGGTGTGCTGGCTCGCTGGGTAGACTGGTGGTAGAGTATCCTCCGCTAGTTGAAGGCAATGCCTCTCTGGTGTGTTCGAGACATTGAACACTGCGAAGAACCTCTTCCATAGCACTCCCCCAGTTGTGCCAGCTGGTTGTGGTGTTGACGAAGTAGGTATCCCTGTTCATCTATTGTCTGGGAGATGTTCTGATTTTCTGCTGCTTCCATTTTGAGAGGCAGTATTCTGTAACGTAGACGCTGGGAGTCGAGAAGGTGGTAAGTTTAATATAACATGGAACAATACAACGTAGGAGTAGCGTCTAGACATGAACAACAGAAACAATACTGCCTGGGGAAAGAACCTAAGGGAGTGACAGATAAAGGGGAGGTAATGAGTGAGGTAATGGAGTCCAAGTGTGCCTAATGATGACGCGCAGGTGCGCGTAATGATGAATGCCAGGTGCGCGTAATGAAGGTTCCCAGGGCCGGTGGTTAGTAAACCGATGATGTTGAACGCCGGAGGGGAGGAGCAGGAATAGACGTGACGTAACCAAATAATGTATAACTAGGAATGCGGCAGAGATAGTGCTATGACACGGCCTAAAACCTGACTGATGTACACTTAGAATACATTTTAAAGTTGAGAAAGCTGAGAATTAATCAAGGATTCTAATATTTTATCTAGGCAAGAAAGTTTAGAAATAGGGTGATAATTATTTAGGTCACAAGGGTCACCACCTTTGTGAAGGGGGAGTACATGGGCCGCCTTCCAAACATTGGGGATAGTACCAGATGTAATCGTCAGGTTAGAAATATGGGTTAACCTCTTAGCGCAAGGGTCTAGTTTCCTGAATTTCCGCCTGTCGGACGTGCCCAAAGTAAACTGCGTGTTACTCAGGCTCAGAAGCTAGGATATGCAGTAGTATTGGGTAGATACACTCCAAAGTTTCTAAAACTGTTAAAATAATGTATGTGAGTATAACAGAACTGATATGGCAGGCGAAAACCAGAGGAAAATACATCCAAGAAAATGTCATTTTGTGAGCTTGCTCATTTTCCAATGGGTTGCTATAGGATCTGCTGAAATCCAGCTCCCAGGTTACAGTACCTATGGCTTCCACTAGATGTTAACCGTATTTAGACAAAGTTTCAAGAGTTTACCTTGACTATTAGAGGAATAGGGGAAGTTTATATAAGTGGAGTGAAGAAGTGCCTTTTGGGTTTGGCGCGCATGCACCTCGGTTTTTTACTTTTCTATCGCTCAAGATATTATCCGTGTGAAATATAATCGTTAATAAACATAATAGTGTACTTAAGCAAGGCATCTAGCATATCACAGATAGTAAATAGTTAAAATTAAAACAAAGATTCACAATAAGTTGACTGGTTAACCGTTGAGGCTGGTAGATGGAAGAGCAGTTGATTGACTGACCTGGGTCAATTAAACCACCATTTCTATACAAAAAAAAGCCTGCCGAGATAAAAGTATGATTAAAAGCATCACTTAGTCCATTCTTCTCAGTTATGATGCCAGAGTCAGACATAACTTGCATAGGCAGGGAAGATCGAATAGTTTAAAAGGGGCGTGTTTTTCTGCCAGATGAATAAATATGGAGTAGAATTGTTCTAGAGCCTACTCAGGGTCAGGAATACAGGTGACAGTGGCTATATCAGAGTAGAACATATCATTTTCTAAATTAACTCCTTAGGGCTAGGGTCCCATTTTCCGAATTTTCGACCTGTCTGATGTGCCCAAAGTAAAATGCCTGCCACTCAGGCCCAGAAACTAGTACTATTGGATAGGAAACACTCTGAAGTTTCTAAAACCGTTAAATTGATGTCTGTGGGTATAACAGAACTGATATAACAGGCAAAAACCCAAGAAATCTCTGTCCGGAAATATATATATTTTTTTTACCTTTGCTCACTTTGAATGGCTGATAAAAGAAATCATAGGGAAATAGGACACAGGTTGCAGTACCTATGGCTTCCAATAGATGTCAACAGTCTCTGGACAGTGTTTGGGCTTTAGTACTGAACAGAACCATACAGAAGAAGAATTACTGAAGGAAGTAGAAATGTCAACAAGATTTTTCGGGCACGAGAACGTGAGCGCGCCCCACTTTATTTTCCTTTTATAACGTTTAGGTTATCATTCGTGTAAAATATTATCGTTATTATTCATAAAAGGATACCAAAGGACGCATTATAAATGATGTTTGATTTGTTTGGGAAAAGTTGAGAGGTATAATTTGAACGCGTTCTCTTCACTGTACAATGGGCGACTAGACTGGAAATGCTTGTTGAGTATCTGAAAATAACGCGCCAACCAAACTGAGATTTATGGATATAATAAATTACTTTTTCTAACGAAAGAACCATGGATTCTCTTGTTTGGACACTTGGGAAGCCCTCAGCAGAAGTTCTTCGAAAGGTAAGCGATTTATTTTTGCTCTTATATGGGTTTTGTGAGACCCGCGCTGGATATGAATTTATGCTAATGTGGAAAATATTGGAGGTGCTATCCTCAAACAATGAAATGTGCTTTCGCCATGAAGCCTTTTTGAAATCTGACAACGCTGTGATATTGCCAAGAAGCAGAGCTTTTGATGACTATGCAACACTTGTATATTGATGAATGTTAAATATTACAAATTGTTATGTTGAATTTGCCACGCTTTGTTTGCTCCGAAAAGATTCCGCCTCCGGGATCGGATCCCTAAGAGGTTTTTAAACAAGGATTAGTATTTTACTGGTTCGTATCTCTAATACATACTATGGGACAATGACCACTGAGATAATATGCAAATACTCAACTAGACACATATTTATGGGGTTATTAGTAAGAATTAAATCAATCATTGAGCAGTTAACAGGGTTTTTCACATTTAACTACTTAGGGAGTGGTGGGGCGCTAGCGACAATGAAATGCAAGGCGCCAAATTCAAAATCCAAAAGTTAAATTATTAAACATTCATCAATATACAAGTGCAATAGACCCGCGCTAGCGCCCCACCACTCCCTAAGTAGTTAAGAATGTATAAATATATGGACAAGCAATGTCAGAGCGGCATACACTAAGATACAGTAGATAGTATAGAATACAGTATATACAGTTGATGTCGGAAGTTTACATACACCTTAACCAAATACATTTAAACCGTTTTTCACAATTCCTGACATTTAATCCTAGTAAAAATTCCCTGTCTTAGGTCAGTTAGATCACCACTTTATTTTAAGAATGTGAAATGTCAGAATAATAGTAGAGAGAATGATTTATTTCAGCTTTTATTTCTTTCATCACATTCCCAGTGGGTCAGAAGTTTACATACACTCAATTAGTATTTGGTAGCATTGCCTTTAAATTGTTTAACTTGGGTCAAATGTTTCGGGTAGCCTTCCAGAAGCTTCCCACAATAGGTTGGGTGAATTTTGGCCCATTCCTCCTGACAGAGCTGGTGTAACTTAGTCAGGTTTATAGGCCTCCTCGCTCGCACACGCTTTTTCAGTTCTGCAAACAAATTTTCTATAGGATTAGGTCAGGGCTTTGTGATGGCCACTCCAATACCTTGACTTTGTTGTCCTTAAGCCATTTTGCCACAACTTTGGAAGTATGCTTGGGGTCATTGTCCATTCAGAAGACCCATTTGCAACCAAGCTTTAACTTCCTGACTGATGTCTTGAGATGTTGCTTCAACATATCCACATAATTTTCCTCCCTCATGATGCTATCTATTTTGTGAAGTGCACCAACCCTCCTGCAGCAAAGCACCCCACAACATGATGCTGCCACCCCTGTGCTTCACGGTTGGGATGGTGTTCTTTGGCTTGCAAGCCTCCCCCTTTTTCCTCCAAACATAACGATGGTCATTATGGCCTAACAGTTCTATTTTTGTTTCATCAGACCAGAGAACATTTCTCCAAAAAGTATGATCTTTTTCCCCATGTGCAGTTGCAAACCGTAGTCTGGCTTTTTTATGACGGTTTTGGAGCTGTGGCTTCTTCCTTGCTGAGCGGCCTTTCAGGTTATGTCAATATAGTACTCGTTTTACTGTGGATATAGATACTTATATACCTGTTTCCTCCAGCATCTTCACAAGGTCCTTTGCTGTTGTTCTGTGATTGATTTGCACTTTTCGCACCAAAATACGTTCATCTCTAGGAGACAGAACGCGTCTTAATTCCATTCGTATGATGGCTGCATGGTCCCATGGTGTTTATACTTTCGTACTATTGATCGTACAGATGATCATGGTACCTTCAGGCATTTGGAAATTGCTCCCAAGGATGAACCAGACTTGTGGAGGCCTACAATTATTTAAAAACTATTTTTCAGTCTCTCAGTCCCAGCGTTGATGCACCTGTACTGACCTTGCCTTCTGGATGATAGCGGGGTGAACAGGCAGTGGCTTGTCTGGTTGTTGTCCTTCATTATCTTTTTGGCATTCCTGTGACATCGAGTGCTGTAGCTGTCCTGGAGGGCAGGTAGTTTGCCCCCGGTGATGCGTTGTGCAAACCGCACCACCCTATGGTGAGCCTTGGTGTTGTGGGCGGTGCAGTTGCCATACCAGGAGGTGATGCAGCCCGACATGATGCTCTCAATTGTGCACATGTACAATTTTGTGAGTGTTTTAGGTGACAAGCCAAATTTCTTCAGCCTCCTGAGGTTGAAGAGGCGATGTTGTGCCTTCTTCACCACACTGTCTGTGAGGGTGGACCATTTCAGTTTGTCAGTGATATGTACGCCCCGGAACTTAAAGGCATAGTCAACTTAGTGTATGTAAACTTCTGACCCACTGGAATATTGATGGCGTAGCAGTGATGGCGTAGCAGTGGGATGTTTTGATTGTCTTGTCCCGTCCCTTGTACATATTGTTTCTTTCTTTGTATATATTTCTTATTTATTTTTTATCTCATTTTTCCATCTGTGGACTGAACATACTCTCCTGCAACCCGCCTCACCCAATGCGGTATGGATCTGCTATTTTTTATACTTTAGAACCGTAACCCCCTTCAGAAGCTAGCCAGCTAACTAGCTACTAGCTAGTAGTCAGTTAGCCACTGCTAGTTAGCCATCACGTTAACTGGGACATCTGCCAGCTTCAGCCCGGTCAACTCCTGCCAGCCTGCACAGCGCGATATCAACCCAGAGCATATTGCTGCTTTTCTCCACCATATCTCCGGATTCCTACCGCAAGCTCTGAAACTTTACTCCGGATCATCGCAGTTAGCTAGCTGCTATCCGAGTGGCTACTCCTGGCTAACGTCTCTGTCCCGAAGCAAACACCAGTTATCCTGGAGCTAGCCTCGAATCTAGGCCCATCTCCTGGCTATCCCAAGAGATCTATCAAGCAATTCCTGGGCTTCAATTACCTATTTTACCAATTGGCCTGAACCCTTTGCTGCTGACACGGAGCCCACCGATACATCACGACTGGTCTACCAACGTAACTGTCCGAGAGGGTTTCTGTCCCGAAGCAAGCGCCAGTTAGCCTGGAGTTAGCCTCGAGATAGACCCATCTCCCGGCTAGCCGAAGAAATCCATCAGATAATCCCTGGGCTTCAATTCCTCTTTTGCCAATTGGCCTGGACCCTTTGCTGACGACACAGAGCCCCGCCGATCCGTCATGACTGGTCTGCCGACGTAACCATCCGAGGGGGTTTCAACAGGCTCCCCCATTGCGACGTCCCCCTGAGGCCCATCTCCTAGCCTGCTGCTAGACTCGGCCTGCTAGCTGTCTCAATCTCAGAGCCTCCAGCTCGCCTTGCTACTCACTGGACCCTATGATCACGCGGCTACACATGCCTCTCCCTAATGTCAATATTTCTTGTCTATTGCTGTTTTGGTTTCACTGTAGAGCCTCCAGCCCTGCTCAATATGCCTTAGCTAGCCCTGTTGTTCCACCCCCCACACATGCGGTGACCGCACCTGGCTTAAGTGGTGCTTCTAGAGACAGAAAATCTCATTGTCTCTCTATGCCTTGGCTTACCTCCACTGTACTCACATCCTACCATACCTTTGTCTGTACATTATGCCTTGAATCTATCCTTCCGTGCCCAGAAACCTGCCCGTGCCCAGAAACCTGCCCCCTTTAGTCTTTCTTCCGAACGCACTAGACAACCAGTTCTTTTAGCCTTTAGCCGTACTCTTATCCTACTCCTCCTCTGTTCCTCTGGTGATGTACAGGTTAACCCAGGCCCTGCAGCCCCCAGCGTCACTCCCATTCCCCAGGTGCTCTCATTTGTTGACTTCTGTAACCGTAAAAGCACTGGTTTCATGCATGTTAACATTAGAGGCCTCCTCCCTAAATTTGTTTTATTCAATTCTTTAGCGCACTCCGCCAACCCGGATGTCCTAGCCGTGTCTGAATCCTGGCTTAGGAAGGCCACCAAAAATACAGAAATTTCCATCCCTAACTATAAAATGTTCCGACAAGATAGAACTGCCAAAAGGGGGGGAGTTGCAATCACCTTCAGAGATAGCCTGCAGAGTTCTGTCATACTGTCCAGATCTGTGCCCAAACAATTCGAGCTTCTTCTTTTAAAAATCCACCTTTCCAGAAACAAGTGTCTCACCGTTGCCGCTTCTTATAGACCCCCTTCAGCCCCCAGCTGTGCCCTGTGAACTGATCGCCCCCCATCTATCTTCAGAGTTTGTACTGTTAGGTGACCTAAACTGGGACTTGCTTAATACCCCGGCCGTGCTATAATCTAAGCTAGATGCCCTCAATCTCACACAAATTATCAAGGAACCTACCAGGTACAACCCAAAATCCGTAACCATGGGCACCCTCTTAGATATCATTCTGACCAACTTGCCATCTAAAAACACCTCTGCAGTCTTCAACCAGGATCTCAGCGATCACTGCCTCATTGCCTGCGTGCGTAATGGGTCCGCGGTCAAACGACCAACCCTCATCACTGTCAAATGCTCCCTAAAACACTTCAGCGAGCAGGCCTTTCTTACCAACCTGGCCCGGGTATCCTGGAAGGATATTGACCTCATCCCGTCAGTAGAGGATGCCTGGTTGCTCTTCAAAAGTGCTTTCCTCTCCATCTTAAATAAGCATGCCCCATTAAAAAAATGTAGAACTAAGTATAGATATAGCCCTTGGTTCACCCCAGACTTGACTGCCCTTGACCAGTACAAAAACATCCTGTGGCGTTCTGCATTAGCATCGAATAGCCCCCGCAAAATGCAACTCTTCAGGGAAGTCAGGTACCAATATACTCAGTCAGTTAGAAAAGCTAAGGCTAGCTTTTTCAAACAGAAATTTGCTTCCTGTAGCACTAATTCCAAAAAGTTGTGGGACACTGTAAAGTCCATGGAGATTAAGAGCACCTCCTCCCAGCTGCCCATTGCACTAGGAAACACTATCACCACCGATCAATCTACGATATTCGATAATTTCAGTAAGCATTTATCCACGGCTGTCCATGCTTTCCACCTGGCTACCCCTACCCCGGCCAACACCTCAGCACCCCCCACCCCTCAGCAACTTGCCCAAACCCCTCGTTTCTCCTTCACCCAAATCCAAACACCTGAGGTTCTGAAAGAGCTGCAAATCTGGATCCCTACAAATCAGCTGGGCTAGACAATCTGGACCCTCTCTTTCTAAAAGTATCCGCTGAAATTGTTGCAACCCCTATTACTAGCCTATTCAACCTCTCTTTCGTATCGTCTGAGATCTCCAAAGATTGGAAAGCTGCCGCGGTCATCCCCCTCTTCGAAGGGGGAGACACCTTAGACACAAACTGTTATAGACCTACAGTGGGGAGAACAAGTATTTGATACACTGCCGATTTTGCAGGTTTTCCCACTTACAAAGCATGTAGAAGTCTGTAATTTTTATCATAGGTACTCTTCAACTGTGAGTGACGGAATCTAAAACAAAAATCCAGAAAATCACATTGTATGATTTTTAAGTAAACAATTTGCATTTTATTGCATGACATAAGTATTTGATACATCAGAAAAGCAGAACTTAATATTTGGTACAGAAACCTTTGTTTGCAATTACAGAGATCATACGTTTCCTGTCGTTCTTGACCAGGTTTGCACACACTGCAGCAGGGATTTTGGCCCACTCCTCCATACAGACCTTCTCCAGATCCTTCAGGTTTCGGGGCTGTCGCTGGGCAATACAGACTTTCAGCTCCCTCCAAAGATTTTCTATTGGGTTCAGGTCTGGAGACTGGCTAGGCCACTCCAGGACCTTGAGATGCTTCTTACGGAGCCACTCCTTAGTTGCCCTGGCTGTGTGTTTCGGGTCGTTGTCATGCTGGAAGACCCACCCACGACCCATCTCCAATGCTCTTACTGAGGGAAGGAGGTTGTTGGCCAAGATCTCGCGATACATGGCCCCATCCATCCTCCCCTCAATACGGTGCTGTCGTCCTGTCCCCTTTGCAGAAAAGCATCCCCAAAGAATGATGTTTCCACCTCCATGCTTCACGGTTGGGATGGTGTTCTTGGGGTTGTACTCATCCTTCTTCTTCCTACAAACACGGCGAGTGGAGTTTAGACCAAAAAGCTCTATTTTTGTCTCATCAGACCACATGATCTTCTCCCATTCCTCCTATGGATCATCCAGATGGTCATTGGCAAACTTCAGACGGGCCTGGACATGCGTTGGCTTGAGCAGGGGGACCTTGCGTGCGCTGCAAGATTTTAATCCATGACGGCGTAGTGTGTTACCAATGGTTTTCTTTGAGCCTGTGGTCCCAGCTCTCTTCAGGTCATTGACCAGGTCCTGCCGTGTAGTTCTGGGCTGATCCCTCACCTTCCTCATGATCATTGATGCCCCACGAGGTGAGATCTTGCATGGTGCCCCAGACCGAGGGAGATTGACCGTCATCTTGAACTTCTTCCATTTTCTAATAATTGCGCCAACAGTTGTTGCCTTCTCACCAAGCTGCTTGCCTATTGTCCTGTAGCCCATCCCAGCCTTGTGCAGGTCTACAATTTTATCCCTGATGTCCTTACACAGCTCTCTGGTCTTGGCCATTGTGGAGAGGTTGGAGTCTGTTTGATTGAGTGTGTGGACATGTGTCTTTTATACAGGTAACGAGTTCAAACTGGTGCAGTTAATACAGGTAATGAGTGGAGAACAGGAGGGCTTCTTAAAGAAAAACTAACAGGTCTGTGAGAGCCGGAATTCTTACTGGTTGGTAGGTGATACTTATGTCATGCAATAAAATGCAAATTAATTATTTAAAAATCATACAATGTGATTTTCTGGATTTTTGTTTTAGATTCCATCTCTCACAGTTGAAGTGTACCTATGATAAAAATTACAGACCTCTACATGCTTTGTAAGTAGGAAAACCTGCAAAATCGGCAGTGTATCAAATACTTGTTCTCCCCACTGTATATCATCCTGCCAGCCTTTTTAAAATCTTCGAAAGCCAAGTTAATAAACAGATCACCGTCCATTTCGAATCCCACCGTACCTTCTCCACTATGCAATCTGGTTTCCGAGCTGGTCATGGGTGCACCTCAGCCACGCTCAAGGTCCTAAACGATATCATAACAGCCATCGATAAGAGACAATACTGTGCAGCTGTCTTCATCGACCTGGCCAAGGCTTTCGACTCTGTCAATCACTGTATGCTTATCGGCAGACTCAATAGCCTTGGCTTCTCAAATGACTGCCTCGCTTGGTTCACCAACCACTTCTCAGATAGAGTTCAGTGTTTCAAATCGCAGGGCCTGTTGTCCGGACCTCTGGCAGTCTCTATGGGGGTGCCACAGGACTCAATTCTCGGGCCGACTATTTTCTCTGTATGTGTCAATGATGTCGCTCTTGCTGCTGGTGACTCTCTGATCCACCTCTACG
>QNTS01001198.1:95857-260447 GCA_003317085.1 Hucho hucho
ATGTATTATATCCATAAATCTCCATTTGGTTCGCGCGTCATAGTCAGAAACGACAGCCTCCACTAGTCCATTGAAACGTGGCGCGAACTCGTTCATCTTATACCTATAAACTTGTCCAAGAACATTCAAACATAGTTTTAAATGTATCCTTAGGAACACTTTTACGTATATTTACTATTATAAATCAACCGGAATATAAACTGAGCTCTAAAGACGGTAAATAAGACACTGTGCGACTTCTCGGGCGCGCGCCCTGGGTACTGTTGTCATCAAGGGGGGACCCACTTGTTTGGTCGTTTTCTCTGGTCTAAAGCATCCAAAATGGAGGGAAACACCATCTCGAGGCTGTTGACATCATAAGGAAGCGATGTGTACTGCATTCATATGCCCTTATATGGTCATTTTCATGAGGGAGGGGTTCCCAAATGAGCAATGTGTCAAAATCACTTTTTCCAGGACAGAAATTCCTCTGGGTTTTGCCTGCCATATCCGTTCTGTTTCACTCACAGACAAATGGTTAACAGTTTTGGAAAATTCAGAGTGTTTCCTATCCAATGGTACTAAATATATGCATATCCTATTTTCTGGGCCTGAATGGGAGGCATTTTACTTTGGGCACGCCAGGCTCTCCAAAACCGTCACCTCGGGAGCTGCTCCCTGAGAAGTTAACAATTGTTGGAAAAATTACTTGTGTCATGCATAAAGTAGATGTCCTAACCGACTTGCCAAAACTATAGTTTGTTAACAAGAAATGTGTGGAGTGGTTGAAAAACAAGTTTTAACTTCTTAGGCAGTAGCGCACGAGGTGACGTTTTGGAGAGCCTGGCGTGCCCAAAGTAAAATGCGTCCCATTCATGCCCAGAAAATAGGATATGCACATATTTGGTACCATTGGATAGGAAACACTCTGAATTTTCTAAAAGTGTTAACCGTTTGTCTGTGAGTAAAACAGAACGGATATGGCAGGCGAAACCCCGAGGAATTTCTGTCCTGGAAAAAGTGGTTTTGACAGAGTGCCTCATTTGAAACCCCTCCCTCATGAAAATGCCCATAAAAGGGCATATGAATGCAGTACCGATCGCTTCCTCTGGATGTCAACAGTCTCGAGCCAGTGTTCAGATATTTTTTGCATGCTTTAGAGCAGAGAAGAAGACGAAATCAGGAAGTGTCCCCTCAGATGTCAATAGAAGAGGACGCGCGCTCTCGCCAAGCGCGCTCTGTGTTTTTTTCCGTTCTTATAGCTCAGTTTATATTCCGGTTGAATTATTATAGTAAATATACGTAAAAGTGTTCCTAAGGATACATTTAAAATTATGTTTGATTGTTCTTGGACAAGTTTATAGGTATAAGATGAACGAGTTCTCTTCAGGTTTCAATGGAGGAGTGGAGGCTGTAGTTTCTGATTATAACGCGCAAACCAAATGGAGATTTAAGGATATAATACATTACTTTTTCTAACAAAAGAACCATGGATTGTCTTCGTTGGACACTTAGGAAGACCTCAGCAGAAGTTCTTCAACAGGTAATTGATTTGTTTTCGCTGTGAAATATGTTATGTGTGAACCGTGATGGCTTATGAATTCATGGTAATGGCAAAAATAGTGAAGGTGCTACCCTCAAACAATCAAATGTGGTGCTTTCGCCGTAAAGCCTTTTTGAAATCTGACAACGCTGTGATATTGCCAAGAAACAGAGCTTTTGATGAGTATGGAACACTTGTATATTGATGCATGTTTAATAATTCAACTTTTGGATTTTGAATTTGGCGCCTTGCATTTCACCTGGTAGCGCCCCACTGCTCCCTAATAGGTTTTAATGACTCCAACCTAAGTGTAGGTAAACTTCCGACTTCAACTGTACCTGGTACTGGTACAAATGTTGTTCCACTTTGATTAATTGACACCCTGCTTCCTGTCACTCACTTCCTGCTTCTTGTGGTCTCCTAGGCGATCCACTCGGTTGCCTGGCACCATGAGGGCAAGCAGTTCATCTGTAGTCACTCAGATGGAACGCTCACCATATGGAACATTAAGGGTCAGGGCAAGCCATTTCAGACAATCACCCCACACGGTAAGGTTGAACACACACACACACACACATGCACACATTCACACCATGCTGTCACTTTTCACCCCCAGTTTTATATCAATTTGCAACCTGTTTTCATAAGTTTTCTCCGGTTTTCAACCAGTGATCAAGGGTTTAATTTACTCCCTGGTTAAATGTTTCCTCCGCTTAGATGTCTGTCCCTACACACACACACGCGCGCACACGCGCGCACACACACACACACACACTGTTTGGCTGTCTTCTGTTTTTACCCTGGATTAACCAGTCTGCTCTATTAGAGATATACCTCTAGTCTTAACCCTTCACTCTCTTCCCCTCTCTATCCTCACCCTTTTACCTCTCCTCACCTTTCAAAGCAGTTTCACAACATAAGCAAATAAAGCGAGACAGAGACAAATCATAGAGAGAGATAGATAAGAGAACAACAAGAGAAAGGGAGCGAGAGAAAGCAATAGAAACCTCTTTGAACCCCTTTTTATAAGTGCAGTTTTTTTGTTGTTGCGTATGGTGTAATGGGGAAAGGATTCCATTGGAACTGTTTTTAATTAGTTCTTTGTTCCACTGCTGCATGCATAATCACTTTAGTTTTTAATGAACAATTATGAAAACGTGTGTCAGGTTTATGTGAAATTGAAAGTCTTCCTTTAAGTAATTTAATTCAGGCTAGGTAACAACTGTAAATCATTAAAATAAAGGATGAAATTCTTCCTTGTTAGTGTAGACTTATTTGACTAACTTATTTGGTTTACTTTATTTGGTCTTTGTGTACATAGATTTGTGAATAAATTCTAGCTATCTCTCTTTCCCTCTCTCTGATGGATAGACCTGAGTCACTGTCTGGCGCACACACAGCCTTGCACTGGGTATTACTGCAGCATCAGGGAAAAGGGGTGGAAGAAGAGGGAAGAGAGAGAGAGTGGATAGGAAAGTAGAGGAGCGAGAGCAAGGGAAAAGAGGAGAGAGGGAAAGAAGCACAGAGCAGGAGGGGAATAAAGAAGGGAAGTGACAAGCTAAAGTGGTCTGTCCGTGTTCTATTTCAGGAAAACAGCCCAAGGATGGAAAGAAGCCAGAGCCTTGCAAACCCATTCTCAAAGTGGAGTACAAGACCACTAGACTGGGGTAATAATACACGCACACACACACACACACACACACACGCGCACACACGCGCACACACGCGCACACACGCGCACACACGCGCACACACACGCACACACACGCACACACACACACACACACACACACACACACACGCACACACACAGGGCTACCATGCTAGAAAAGGTGAATGAATATGGCATCTCTATAGCCTTCCATGTGGACTTGTTTCCATGTGTTCATGTGTCTCCTGTGTTTGTGTCTATGTGTGTGTGTATGTGTGTGTGGTTTATTTGTGTTATACAGAGACCCATTCATGATCCTGTCTGGAGGTCTGTCTTATGACACGGTGGGTCGGCGGCCATGTCTGACGGTGATGCATGGGAAGAGTACAGCCGTGCTGGAAATGGATTACCCCATCGTAGACTTCCTCACGCTCTGTGAGACGCCATACCCTAACGGTCAGTCATCCTGTGCAAGTGCATTTGTGTGTGTGTGTGTGTTTGTATGCTTGCTATATCATTATCTACAAATATCCCAGTATGCCTCAGTGTGTTTATGAGTGGAATCAATTTAATTAGCAACTACACTGACTTCTTTGTTGTTGTGTTTCCAGTTGGACTAATAATACGTTGTGTCCTAGCCCTTCTCAACGTTGACATTTGACCTTTCTGTTGAATTTCGATTTGTGCTCCAAAGGAAGAGTGAGTGTGTGTATGTGTGTGTGTTTGTTGCTCCTGTGATGAATATGAAATATCCCAGGGGAGGTTTAGGCTCTGCATTCAATATACAGTACAAGGAATGTTATGTTTGTATTTTCTCCCTTGTTCACAATAGCTGTGCAACCTTATTGCATTATTACATTATTACATCAATGCCCTGTCCTTGGTGAGATGACATCCCTTGGGAAAGGGTTTTCATTGATGGTGATGATTTTGGATGTTCTGTTCTCAAGATCATTATGTAATGACAGAGGTGTTGACTTTGTTGTCTTCTTTTGGTTTTGTTTGCTTTTAAAGATGTGTGTTTTTAATTGGGACCCTTTGAGTGGAGGTGGGAATAGACCTTATTCAATCGAATGGAGTTTTACATATTGTTCCAAAATGTCTGGTTTGAGAGGAGCTGGGTGTAGAACAGACAATAGAGTGCGCTCCCCTCCTCACAACTGTTATTTTTACCTGTTCTATAGCTCCAGGTAACCTCTGATTAAGGCTTGAGAAATGAATTAGGTTAAGGTTGGATGGAGGTTTCAGCTTCCTTATTTAAATGCACTTTTTGTAAGTCAGTTAGCCCCAGATTAAGGGGTGGTAGAGAAGTTTCAGCCATCAGCCAAAGTGTCCTTCAAGGGGAGAAAGCAGTGTGTGGGGTGGCAGGTAGCCTAGCGGTTAAGAGCGTTGGGCCGGTAACCTTAAAGTCACTGGTTTGAATCCCTGGGATAACTAGGTAATCTGCCGATGTGCCCTTGAGCAAGGAACTTGTAGGTCGCGCTGGATAATAGCGATAAATATTTACCATAGTGGAAATAGCTACTATGTTGTCTCTCACAACAAACTATAGTTTATTCATTGGTTTGATGTTATCATCTATATCATGGTTTGATTCTTGTTGTTTTGGGTTGATGGAAAAGATTGATGTTCCAGTCGGTTGCTGGTTCAAATGGTACAGTAGGCTAATCTTGGATTTTAGGATGCTGCTTGATCAAGGTTGTACATACTGCATTCAGACGATAGATGATGAAACGTGTGTCAATGATGTTTCAAGGGATAACTTAATCCTGGGATTAAATCATACTATATGAAAGCAATTCACAAAACTCTGAAATCTCTGTCAGGACATAATCCTCCTCGTTATGCATGTGTGAATGGGTGTAAAGAGGATGTGAGTGTATCTTAACCGCAGCAAATGGGGGCTAAGTCATGTGGATGTAGCTCATTCAAAAAGTGTGTGTACTGTAGCTTGAAGTGTGTGTGTGTGTGTGTGTGTGTGTGTGTGTGTGTGTGTGTGTGTGTGTGTGTGTGTGTGTGTGTGTGTGTGTGTGTGTGTGTGTGTGTGTAGCTTGAAGTGTGTGTGTTGTGTTTGGCGATGGTGTGGGGGCTCGAGGAAATGGATTAGCAGATGATCTGACGATGGTTACGTAATGGTGACCATGGTGAATGACCTGATTTTGGGACTTTGATTGAATCTCGTTATAGCAACAATACTGGGCTGATTACTCCACTACTGGCTCAATCTGCTGTTACTGTTAAGAGACAGGGAGGAGGGGATGATGTTATGGAACGTATTATATTTTTATTATGGAAATTAGGCTTTTTGTGTGGTCATATGGAAAGATCGGCGACAGATCAATGACAGAGAGATATACAAACTAACAGATATTGGTGGGCAGGCAGACAGCACAGACAGCTGGACATAGATGGACTGACAGACATAGCGACAGACACCAAAGAATGAGAAACACTTAGAGAATGTCTGAAACATTCAAACAGACAAAAGGAGATAGTGAGAGAAGGCAAGAGGGAGTTGGAGAGAGACAGAGCAGAGGGACATTGATTGTCAAGGTTGTGGCTGCCCTGGTTTACAATGTGTTTCTATGGGGACTTACAGCCTGTCGCTGCACTGACTCGGAAGTGAAGACACTGAGTACATGTTCAAGGCTTCCAGCTCACACACTGTTCTCTCTGCACACACACACCTCACACACGCACCCACACATATGTACACATACACGCATGCACCCACCCACACACATACACACATAAACACACACTAACACACACACAAACACACACATCGACCTCTTGCTGACTCAGATGCTAACAAAAGAACACAGCATTTTCATCCTACCACCTCCAACAACATACTGCTATTGTTCTGCATTATGTACAGTATAGGCATTTCAGGTCTGACATATTCTCTCATATTCCTCAATTCAGTTCATTTTCATCTAAAGCTTTATTTAGCAAAATTATGTTCCATAATCATGTAAACATATAAATAATATTGATATTCAATTTAAATGTTACTATATATCCCTAATGTACCAAGCCTCAAGCTAATTTTGTGAACATCTTGAAGGCAGTCATGATGTCCTTTGAGAATTCTAGATTTCAGAGGAGAAGATTTCCAGTCAATATACCCTACATATAGTGTATTGTGATGAGGAATGACCTCCATCTTTCTTTTCGTTGTTTGTTTTCTGTGCAGATTTTCAGGAACCGTATGCTGTTGTGGTCCTTCTAGAAAAGGATTTAGTGGTGATTGACCTTGCACAAAATGGGTACGTCTGAACACGTTAACAGACTGAACATGCTGTATTAACATAAAGGATGTACTGTAGATACTGTGTTATTCAGACTTCCTGAATGCTCCTCTTCATTTAAAATACAACAGTTATGACTGCCTACATACTGCTATAACTATGTCACAAACAGGAAGTATACTTGTTCGATTCTGTGCTTTCATTCATTTCCATTCTGTTGCGTGCATCTCTTTTCTATGATTTGTACATGGCCTAGCATTATAGGGACTAAAACTGTGAGCTAATTGTAACTCTGTCCTGAACATAACTCTTGTGTCAACATTTCCCCTCTCCCAGTTACCCCATATTCGAGAACCCCTATCCACTGACCATCCACGAGTCTCCTGTGACCTGCTGTGAGTACTATGCTGACTGCCCTGTGGACCTCATACCCGCACTTTACTCTGTTGGCTCCAGACAGAAGCGACAGGGCTACAGCAAAAAGGTACGGGACACACATCTCTATACTACACCCTCTCGGCTACAGGGCTCAGGGCCGGCCCTAAGCAAGATTTTTTTTGGGGGGGTCCCCCACCTCGCGGGTAAAACATTTTAGTGGTCCCCCTCTTGACAAACGATATATATTTTTTTTTACATTTCATTTCTTGCAATTCTACGCATTTTGCCATGAGGCGTAGAGAAAATTCTGTGGTTTTGAAGCACATTTTTGGCCATTCTATACATTTTGCCATGGGGTGGAGATTTATTTTTTGCAGTTTTAAAACTAATTTAATGCAATTCTACTCATTGTGCCATGGGGCGGACAGAACATTTTGCAGTTTTAAAGATAATTTCCTACAGTTCTACAAATGTTGTAATCGGGTGGAGAGAAAATGTGTAGTTTTAAGGAAAATGTTCTGCAATTCTACACATTTTGCAATGACTTATGCTCATTATGATAGCTGAGTGCGAGTGACTAACAAAATCAATGGGAGCCTCCTGGAGGTCAGGGCACCTTGGCACATGCCCTTTGTGCCTGGTCAGTAATGAAGATAGCTGGCTAGACTAACTAAGGTGAAGATAGCTGGCTAGACTAACTTACCAATCAGTGACTGACATTACAAGAGAAATAATGCTGATGCACTACTAACTTTTACGTTATCTAACTCTCACCAGTAAATTGAGACCCCTGCTGAGTTCCTAATTTTCTAAATTATAATTGGGTTGTGGACCCCCTAGTAGCCGGGGGCCTTAAGTGCCCGCTTATGTCGCTTATGCCCAGGGCCGGCCTTGACTGGGCCCTACGTAATGTTCAGTACTGTGTTATGTGCTATATCATCATATCCCATCATTGTTTACGTTGAAAGTTATACAGTATATAATCTATCCCATTATATTCTACATTCCAATCCCATCTCCTGAATGTTTTTTATTTTCAAATGTATACATTTATCCTTTCATTTATCCTACATTTTTTCTAATCCTATCTTTATTCTACCCACTATCCTACAGTGTCTCTGTTCTGCCACTTTTTATGTCATTGTATTCTTGTTATATTCTCCCCCGCTGTTGGAAATGTAACCATGTCCTGACCATCTCCTCCCTCCATCCCTTTCTCTCCTTCCCTGTTTCTTTCTGCTGTTTGTTAAGTAAGGGGTAGCGGTGGGAAGTGTTCTTACTGAAAGATCAATGTTGAGTCATACCACTGACCTTTGTATGTGCTACTGCATTTAAAACAACGTAAAAAACACATTCAAACTCTCTCAGACACATACACACACGCACACACACACACACACAAACACTCACACACAATGACCTAAGCATTACTCATCCCTTTACTCGACTGCGTCTGTCACCGTGGTAAAGGTTCCCTCTCCCTCTATCTCTCAGACAAAATGACATCCCATCAGCCCAGCCTGGAGCTAAGAGAAGGCATTTGTCTCCCTCCTCCTGCTTCCCTCCTGTCTCATTCCAATGCTCTGATAATGTTTTATATAGTTTGTGTAGGATAGCTAGATTGTATCTGAAATGAACTTCTCACTGATTCCTTATACAGTACCAGTCAAAATTACACATCTACTCATTCCAGTTTTTAAATTTTTTTAATATTATTTTCTACATTGTAGAATAATAGTGAAGACATCAAAACTATGAAAAAACACATATGGAATCATGTAGTAACCAAAAAAGTGTTAAACAAATCAAAATATATTTTATATTTGAGATTCTTCAAAGTAGCCAACCTTTGCCTTGATGACAGCTTTGCACGCTCTTGGCATTCTCTCAATCAGCTTCATGAGTAAGTCACCTGGAATGCATTTCATTTAACAGGTGTGCCTTGTTCAAAGTTAATTTGAAGAATTTATTTCCTTCTTCATGCGTTTGAGCCAATCAGTTGTGTTCTGACAAGGTATGGGTGGTATACAGAAGATAGCCCTATTTGGTAAAAGACCAAGTCCATATTATGGCAAGAACAGCTCAAATAAGCAAAGAGAAACGACAGTCCATTATTATTTTAAGACATGAAGGTCAGTCAATGCGGAATATTTCATAAACGTTTTCGTCAAGTGCAGTTGCAAAAACCATCAAGCGCTATGATGAAACTGGCTCTCATGAGGACCGCCACAGGAAAGGAAAACCCAGAGTTACCTCTGCTGCAGAGGATAAGTTCATTAAAGTTAACTGCACCTCAGATTGTAGCCCAAATAAATGCTTTACTGAGTTCAAGTAACAGACACATCTCAACATCATCTGTTCAGGCCTTCACGGTGAATCCGGCCTTCATGGTCAAATTGCTGCAAAGAAACCACTACTAAAGGACACCAATAATAAGAAGAGACTTGCTTGGGCCAAGAAGCACGAGCAATGGACAGTAGACTGGTGGAAATCTGTTCTTTGGTCTGATGAGTCCAAATTTGAGATTTTTGGTTCCAACCTCCGTGTCTTTGTGAGACCCAGAGTAGGTGAACGGATGATCTCCGCATGTGTGGTTCCTTCTGTGAGGCATGGAGGAGGTGTGATGGTGTGGGGTGCTTTGCTGGTGACACTGTCTGTGATTTATTTCGAATTCAAGGCACACATAACCAGCATGGCTACCACAGCATTCTGCAGCGATACGCCATCCCATCTGGTTTGCGCTTAGTGGGACTATCATTTGTTTTTCAACAGGACAATGACCCAACACACATCAAGGCTGTGTAAGGGCTATTTGACCAAGAAGGAGAGTGATGGAGTGCTGCATCAGATGACCTTGCCTCCACAATCACCCGACCTCAACCCCATTGAGATGGTTTGGGATGAGTTGGACCGCATAGTGAAGGAAAAGCATTCAGCATATGTGGGAACTCCTTCAAGACTGTTGGAAAATCATTCCAGGTGAAACTGGTTGATAGAATGCCAAGAGTGTGCAAAGCTGTCATCAAGGCATAGGGTGTCTACTTTGAGGAATCTAAAATATATTTTTATTTGTTTAACACTTGTTAGTTTACTACATGATTCCAAATGTGTTATTTCATAGTTTTGATATCTTCACTATTATTCTACAATGTAGAAAATAGTAAAAATAAAGAAAAACCCTTGAATGAATGGGTGTGTCCAAACTTTTGACTGGTACTGTACATACAGTATGTATCAATCTCAATAATGACCATTTATTGTGTTGTCTTGTTTGTTGTATTGTGTTTTGCAGGAATGGCCCATAAGTGGTGGTAACTGGGGCCTTGGCACACAGAGCTACCCTGAGATCATCATCACTGGGTAGGAGACCAACTCTATTTAACCATATTACCTTTCCCAATCCTGCCTAGCAGTCATGATGGAAAAAAACTCAGAGACAGGGAGAAGAAGCCTTTTATACTCTTAGAAAAAAGGGTTCCAAAACGGTTCTTCGGCTGTCCCCATATAAGAACCCTTTTTGGTTCCAGGTAGAACCCTTTTTGTCTCCAGGAAGAACACTTTTTGGGTTCCATGTAGAACCGTCTGTGGAAAGGCTTCTGTATGGAATCAAAAGGGTTCTACCTGGAACCAAAAGGGGTTATTCAAAGGGTTCTCCTATGGGGACAGCCTAATAACCATTTAAGGTTCTAGATAGCACTTTTTTCCCCCTAGGAGTGTAGAATACTTGAACTTTGCAAAGTGACAGTGAGGCATGGGCTTGGAAAAAGGGGTCTCTTTACACTCCTCCGCCTCGCTCTCACTCTCTTCTCATCCCCAGATACTCCTGTGTTAGTATTCTCCCCACGTCTCACTCTGAGGCAAAGCTCCAGCATAGCAAAGTACACTCTTAGAAAAAAAATGCTATCCAGAACCAAAAAGGGTTCTCCCGCTGCTCCCATAGAAGAACCCTTTGGTTCCAAGTATAACCCTTTTGGGTTCCATTTAGAACCTTTTGGTTCCAGGTAAAACCCTTTTGCTTTCCATGTAGAACCCTTTCCACAGAGGATTCTACATGGAACCCAAAAGAGTTCTACCTGGAACGAAAAAGGCCTCTACCAGAAACCAAAAACGTATTCCAAGAATATCTCTCTCTGTCTCCAACTCTCTGTTCAGCTGAAATGGCAAAAAGAAAAAAAGAAAATATAAAGAGAGATTGGAGAATGAGTGACACCAAGTGCCAGTGACACCGATTGCAGACTATCCAGGCCAATCCCAGAATGCATTGCACCATTGAGAGACAGGGTTATGGTCTCTCCTCTCATGTCAATGTATTCTTCTGTAGAGCTGAATCATTAGAGCTGTGAGGGTGTGTGCAGAAAGCTGAAGTCTTAATGATTCCCTCTCTGTTTCTCTGCCCTCTCTCCTTTCTTCACCCTTTTCCTCTCTTTTTCTTTACAATTCACAGACATGCTGATGGGACTGTGAAGTTTTGGGATGCTTCTGCAAGTAAGTGCCTTTACATGGCCTTCCTTACGTATAATATCTTGGCCTAGATGGCCTTAAAGAGTGATTAACCAGAAGTCAACATGGAGTCAACATGGAGCCCAGTTTCCCAACTCTGTACTGTCTACTAATGCCCCTTGTGTGTAACTGAGCTCTCTCCTATTTTTCCCCAGTAATGCTCCAGGTACTATACAAGCTGAAGACGGCCAAGGTGTTTGAGAAGAGCAGGAATAATAAGGAGGAAAAGCAGAACACAGAGATTGTGGATGAGGACCCGTTTGCCATCCAGATCATGGCCTGGTGTCCTGAGAGCAGGATGCTGTGTGTGGCCGGGGTGTCTGCCAACCTCATCATATACCGCTTCAGCAAGCAGGAGATCACCACCGAGGTTGTACAGGTGGGTCAGTGTGTGTGTGTTCATCCTTTCTCTGTACTTACCATGTTGAATTGTTGGATAGTGTAAACTGAGAAACATACCCATTTATTCTTTATGCTTATAGCCTGGCAGTATGTATGCCATGACAACAGACACACAGTGTAGTGGTAAATATAGCCACCCGTAGACAGCTAGATTCTCCCTTCTCTCATTAGTGGCTAAGTGATGTTTCTTGTGTCCTGAAGGCTGTTTCTAGAGACAGTGTTTACCCCTTCACTCCCGAGGCCACCCAATGCCCCATTAGATGAGTCTCCAGCCAGTAAGAACACAATATGGTTGCCATGACAACACGAACACGTGGTCAACAACCTAACCGGTGGATCATTATTTTGTGGCAGCTATGAGAAGTGAAGTGACGTGAGTTGTTGGAATGCAGATAATGATGTGATGCTAATGCAGCCTTATCAGCGTTATGTCAGTGGGTATGCCTTTTGTTAGCCATGATGCCTTGGGTCTGGTGTGTGTGTGTGTGTGTGTCTGTCTGTCTGAGATCAAGTATGTGACCTGTGGAGAGATTGAGAGCAGAGTTTAAGCAGTAGCGAATCTTCAAATTAGGAGCTTCTCTTCTCACAGGGCAGTCTTTACCCCCAACCCCCAGCTACAGAGAGAGGAAGGGAGAACGAGAGGTAGAGAGAAAAGAGGGCACAGATCAGCATCACATACACATTCCAATAGTGCTAATTAGACTCCCATCATGCACCAGCTCACCCACGGCCTGTGGGTACGCTGGTGATTGGTTGTGTGTGGGCGTGGGGTTGGGGGGGGAGTGGCGGTGCCGTCCAGTAGCCTGAAGGAGGACGTAGAAGAAACCCTGGGATATCTCCACTTCAGAGCACCTCCATGACCCTGCAATCGCCCCACAAAAACACACACACACACACACACACACACACACACACACACACACACACACACACACACACACACACACACACACACACCAGAAGCCAAAGCCACTCACCAGATTGACATGCTGAGACCATTTGTAGGTGTCATTATAGATGAAGAGTCCTTCTCTCTTTGAAGAGACACTGTTAGCTTTCACTGATTCAAGTGGTGGAAAAAAACTGCTCAGAAGGCGCTTTAGTCATATTGAAATAAAGCCTGCTTAACTTTCATAATTGAGTTTCTGGAATGTGTGTGTATGTGTGTGTACCCCAGCTGTTGGAGGTGCGTTTGCAGTACGAGGTGAATGACATGGAGTCCCCTCCAGAGGGGGGAGGCGGGGGGGACCGGGACCTGCCCACCCCCGGAGCAGCCTCACCCAGCCCCCAGACCACCGGACCCCCGACACACCCCTCCAACAGCAGCAACTCCTCTGACGGGGTCCGAGACAACGTACCCTGCCTTAAGTATGCACCCTGCACCATCACCGGGTCACATACAGTACTTACCATACATGCACATTCCCTCTCTGCAACATTGTGGGCCTTTGGGACACACAACTTAGCTACCCACCCACAGGCTATCCAACTGGGTGGGGAGCTACCCCCCCTCTTCCTCTCTCTCTTTCTTTCTCTCCCTCTCCACCTCTCTCTATCTGTAGGGTGCGTAGTACCCCTCTAAAGCAGTCTCCAGGGTACCAGGTAGAGTTGGTGGTGCAGCTGGTGTGGGTGAGTGGAGAGCCTCCCCAACAGATCACAAGCCTGGCCCTCAACTCCTCCTACGGCCTGTAAGTATAAGGTGGTAGACAGTGTATCTATATGAGATGTACTGTACACCCTAATGAAACAACGCAATATAGCAGTTAAATCTGGAGCTGTGTGCAAACCAACCAAGGATGCTGTAAAAGTAAGATACGTTTTAAGGAGTGGTCTATATCTCAACTTGAGTAACAAGTCCTCAATTCAAAGAGTCAAAATGTGGTTTTGAGCCCTGGTTTTGGGCCTGTTTGATATGATATATAGCCAAGCTGGAATGGAATCAAGTCGTGTCAACACAATTTATGTCCGCTGGGAAATTCAGACTGAGACTTCTGCTGCTTTGCTTTCTGGTAGAACTAGCTATATCTATTCTGAACCCCAATTTCATATATTTTTCATATCTCCCTCTCTCTACGTCTCCTTCTCTTCTCTTCTCTCTCTATCTCTCCCTACCCCTACTCTCTCTCTCACTCCCCCACCCCCACCTCAACTTCTTCTCTCCAACAGGATTGTGTTTGGGAACAGTACTGGTCTGGCGGTGGTGGACTACCTCCAGAAGACAGTGCTGTTGAACCTGGGGACAGTGGAGCTGTATGGGTCTAACGATCCCTACCAGAGACAGCCTCGCTCTCCACGCAAGACACGCCAGCCTTCCGGAGGTAATGGTAAAGACTGTTACCAGTTCACTGATTTACCACCAAGCAGATAGCTTTTAGGCTTGGACTATATATGGCCTTTCAGTACAGTCTTTTGTAGTCTAGTACTAGATATGGTTTATGTAATCTTAATTAAACTACTACTTATAGGTATGTAGATATGGGCTGATGCAGTATTATACGATGTTACAGGGATGAGAGGTATATTTGGTAGATGTGCTTACAGACTGTTCAGGCTGTATCACATGCACGTGCAGGCAGTCAAAAAATAGCAATGGTGGTGGTGATGAGGTCTCCTCTCCTCCGTCTCCGTATCTTTGCAAATCCTTGATAGGATTTCGAATGGTATCTAAATTGTTCTTTTGACGACTCAGTACATCATCTTCTCTCTGTGGTGCCTGTCTGGCACACACACTCAGACACATAAACGCCCGTCTTACTTTCCTACACACACGCTGTCAGTGCAGCACTGTGTTATTGACAGACAGCAGCGTCACTGACTGCATTATGACATGCTGCCACCTTCTGTTCAGTGATTGTACTACAGTCTCCAGCATCACCAAATCAACGCCAATAACCGCTGTGGTGTAATGACTCTGTAACCTGCGTGGCTTAGCAACAGCTTGATGAGGAAATTAGAAGTGTGTGTGTTTGTGTGTGTGTGTGTGTGTGTGTGTGTGTGTGTGTGTGTGTGTGTGTGTGTGTGTGTGTGTGTGTGTGTGTGTGTGTGCAGCATCTGGTGTAATTGACTTTGGTTAGCGGTGGGCTGGCACCTGTCAGAGTGTGGGGTCTGAGCAGTAATGACTTCTCCAGCTGTGCTGTCTGTCCTACCCACAGGACTAGAGTCTTTCTGTTTGTCTGTCTGGGCCTAGGCCTTCTGGCTCTATGTAGAGGAAGGCTGGGGCAGGCTGGGGAAGGCTGGGGAAGGCTGGGGCAATGGCTTGGATAGCAGACTGTTGAGTCTGTTTCACCTCTGGTCTCTTTGGCAGGGAAAATGGCGCTCTACTCAAATTAAACCTACATATTATGACATCCTTATCAAACAGAAAGGAGGACAGAGTAGATGTCATCTGCGGTTTGATGATCATGATATCTAATGTCGTGCAATGTCTGTCTCTTCCGCTGCAGGTCTGTGTGATATCAACGAGGGTTCTGCCTCGGAGGACCGCTGCAAATCCCCCACTTCAGGTAAACTGTCTTTCAGCATGTTAGAGTTAGCATTAGACTGGTACCCACATCAGTTACAACACCTACTGAATTTACCCACAACCCATTGTTTAGTAACAGGTGGGTTGTGGATAATAAGCATGATTCACTTGAAGACTGTATATTGACCTAACCTGAAAATTAAGAATTCAGTGTAAATAACTGGTAGTGCATACACTACATGACCAAAAGTATGTGGACACCTGCTCGTCAAACATTTAATTCAAAATCATGGGCATTAATATGGAGTTAGTCCCCCCTTTGCTGCTATAACATGAAGGCTTTTCACTAGATTTTGGAACTTTGCTGCAGGGACTTGCTTCCATTCAGCCACAAGAGTATTAGTGAGGTCGGGCATTGATGTTAGACGATTAGGCCTGGCTCGCAGTCGGCGTTCCAATTCATCCCAAAGGTGTTCGATGGGGTTGAGGTCAGGGCTCTGTGCAGGCCAGTCAAGGCCATTCTACTGCCAATGTTTGTCTATGGAGATTACATTGATTTTATACACCTGTCAGCAACGGGTGTGGCTGACATAGCCGAATCCACTAATTTGAAGGGGTGTCCACAGACATTTGTGTATATAGTGTATTTGCATGCAATTCTATTAGAATGAATCAGCGAGATTTGGTTGCTATTGGTAAATATGGTTCTCTCTTAGATGTCACACTCAAACCTTTGGATGTTATAGTTCTCTGTCTCTGAAAGTTTGATTTCAGGCAGACTTTATTGAACTGGAGGGTTTTGGATTTAAATAATACTTTTGTTACAGGTCTCAGTTGTGTACTGACACGTCATACTTTCAATAAAATAAGAAGAAGCATAAAAAATGTATTTAATTGATTTTGGCAGTTGTTTTAATATGTTTTATCAAAACCTGAGACATTAGCAGTAAACTGCGGAGAGGCCACTATGATTTTGAATTGCCTAGACAGTTAAAGACCATAAAACTCACTGAATTAGTGAGTACTCTGAAGTCAGTCCAAGAGAGAAATATATTGATTCCTACCAAATAGGTTATTAGTTTATGAGGAGGGTTAGTTTATATGGACTTTACAGTTGGAAAACCTCAACAATCCCATTAAAATGAGAAAAAAGCATTTTCTAGGATGCTACGATTTGCCAAGATAATATTTTTTTTCTATCTAGGATTTTGTCTAAGTCTCATATTTCGTTTTGACTTTTCTAGGACCTGATGTAGTGGTTTTCTTTCCAGTGGGTTTTACTCATATAATGCTGTGCCATTTTCAGATCTAGATTTGAAATGAAAGTGAAAACTTCCATGTAAGTTCCAAGTGAGATTGTTGACAAACTAAATATGTATTTTTTTCCTAAAGTATATGGAACATGGTCATAAACAGGTCAACAACAAACAACACAACTTAGTCCAAACATCTTCCCTTTGTTAGATTTGCACAAACAAATCGTTGCTGCCAAGACAAGGTGCTTCCTGCCCTGGACATCTATTCTCGGTTTGCTAAATTAGCATTTGAGGTGACGAGGCATGCTAATGAGAGAACAACCCAGTTCCATCTCATTACTGGGAGCTTGATAATAACACACAGACATCGGGGCTAAAACACAGAGCTGAGCTGCTTTTAAAAAGGTCACAGAAAAAATAAGTAGTCCCAAGACTGAAGTCCCACTGCTAGCTATGTTCCAGGTGTTCAGCCAACGTCGCCAACCCCCAACGTCTGGTGTTGCTAGCTAGACACTGCCTCAGTTCACCTGCTATTTATGAGGATGGAATATCTGATATGCGGTCTTGACTTGCACATATGTCTCCTCCTAATTGAGATTCTAGAGTCGTCGGGAGAGTCAACAAGCCTTTAAAGCTTTGTGCCGCTAAGAAAATAATTAGTCTGAGCAAAAATGTACACTATGTCAACAAATATTCTGCATGCACCCAGGTAGTGTTGAAACTGAAGATTGAGGAAAACTGCTACCAATTGGTTTACATGTTACAATGATAACAAGCAGAAAAACAGTCCTTCCACGAATGGACACATTTCGGGAAAAGTGATTGGTAGGCGGTATGGTAAAGTACCAGGATGTTTCTAACTGCACGTTTATCTACTTCCTCCCAAAAGTGTTGGCGTTAAACCATCAGCAATTCTACAATGGAAGTGGGGGTAGAGGAGGTAAGAGTGGCCAAAGACTTCAACCCTGGAGTAGTTTAGTCATGGATAGTACACTGTATAAAATAAGGTGTCTGGCCCCTTTTTTCTTTTAACAACCTGTCTCTGTCTCTGTTTCATAGTCACCTCAGTGGCACTGAATCACTGTCTGACTTAGAAAAAACTCAAATAATATGCACACACCCACACAGACACACACTTATAATGGTACACCCTAGACCACCATTGCATGCTACATGTTTGTAGCACGGTTGTCACGTCGTGAAATGTGCCTGTGGCAAATGTCCTTATCAGCCTCAACGATTGTTCCACCTTCACCCCTGCTCCTGATTGGCTGTCTGTCTGTCTGTAGTTATGACATCACAGCAGTCTATTTGTATTCAATCCGTTCTGTCTGTCCGACACCGTTAACTTTGCAGCAAGGTTTATATTCACTATCATTCTCTACCTCGTAGATTTAGGGAAATGATCGGTTTAAGAAGTGCTGTCTTTGCTTACAATACAAATTCTGTGTGCAATTCTGTTTGCAAGGCGTCTCTAACATTAGTTTAATAAGGAATAGAAATGGACTGTAATTTTAGAGGCTCCAAAAGTTAACGTAGTTCTGACTACTTAGCTAACAGTGTCTTGTAGGCCTCCCCAGAGATACACCTTCTCTGCTTGCACTGTACTGTCCTTCCACTGTCTTCTTCCATCCTGCTCACTTCCTGTTTCCTGTTTCCTTCCTGTCCTCGGTGCATGCTCCTGTGGTGAGGGGTTCTTAATGAATGTGTATCTACTTACGATTCCTCTCTTCCAGGGCACTGTGTGTGCGACGTAGGGCAGCTTACTTCCTTGTTGTAATTTTGTCCGTTCCAGCATTCCTCTTTGATTCAACAGGGTTGTCTTCCTCTGATGCTTTAATGCTTCCTTCCTGTTTAATTCTAAAGCATTTTGCCTCCAATTAAGCACAATGAAGCAATGCCCAACAGTTATACCAAAGCCAAGGCTTTTGTCAAAGCTTATGTGTATGTATTGTAATGCTATAAGCACAACCACAGCTCAGTCCTATCTGCTAGTTCTCAACTCCTAGCTCCTAGCTAGCTTTGCATGGCCTGTCGTGTTAGCTTAGGTGTGTTTGTAAAGAGGGATGTTCTCTTTTTTCCAGCAAAGATGTCACGGAAATTAAGCTTGCCTACTGAGCTAAAGCCAGACTTGGGTAAGCCTTAACTTCGTGTTTACAATTTTGCTTTTCTTGATCATTTTTTCAAAAAACTGGACTCCATTGTATCCTCAAGTCCAAATGGTCTCACGATTTGAGCATCTCAAGGGAATAATATGAGTTCCATAGTTAGGCTACTATACATGAATAGAACCTTATGTAGTTTTCTATAATAAGTTAGTATACATATATTGCACTAGGGTTGACAAAGAGCCCTGTCGATGGCCTCACGACTACCAAATTGATAGATGCATCCAATGGATTTCCTCAGAAATACAGTCAGACTAACTAACTAACGATCATCATTTGGCAGTCTATCTGCTACTTCTTGAGATAAACCTGGAGATAAGAGGTGGAGAGGACAGATAGCAAATTATAATATATTTTTTTACCCCCTTTTTCTCCCCAATTTCAATTTTGTTTCATCGCTGCAAGTCCCAAACTGGCTCGGGAGGCGAAGGTTGAGTCATGCGTCCTCCGAAACATGACCTGTCAAACCGTGCTTCTTAACACCCGCTCGCTTAAGCCGGAAACCAGCCGCACCAATATGTCGGAGGAAACACCGTTCACCTGACGACCGAGTTCAGTGTGCAGGTGCCCGGCCCGCCACAAGGAGTCGCTAGAGCGCGATGAGCCAAGTATAGTCCCCCCGGCCAAACCCTCCCCTAACCCGGACGTAGCTGGGCCAATTGTATGCCGCAATGTGGGACCCCGATCGCGGCCGGTTGTGATACAGCCCGGGATCGAACCCGGGTCTGTAGTGACGCCTCTAGCACTGCGATGCAGTGCCTTAGACCGCTGGGCTACTCGGGAGGCCCAAGCAAAAAAAATTGGAGAGAATATAACAAAAGTTCTACTACAGCACTTTTTGTTTGGATATTTTACGAACTGCTACGCTAAACTAACCAGCACACTGTTGCACAATAGAGGTTTCTGTGTATGTGTGTGTGTTCAGAAGCTTTCTCTTCCTCTTTTCTGTTTCTCTATTTGTTTCTTTGGTGATTAGTCTTTTCTAAAAGTTCAAAAGTTTTCTTATAGGTGACCGACAGATGCAACTACAGAACAAAACATCATTTAATTTTGTTTTATCTGCACAGTTTACCCAAAACAAAAAACACAATTTCCTTCCTAGGACGCCCAAATGGCAGAAACCGTTGAATGGGAAAGAGAGGGGTATTGGGTCAGCACCTTATTGAATGTGCTAAATCTGTCTGATGCAGGGATATGATAGGATGGTAAAATCATTTGAGGTGTTGACATATATAGTACCTTGCAAAAGTATTCATCCCCATTGGCGTATTTCCTATTTTGTTGCATTACAACCTGTAATTTAAATAGATTTTCATTCGGATTTCATGTAATGGACATACACAAAATAGTCCAAATTGGTGAAGTGAAATGAAAAAAATGTAAAACGGAAAAGTGGTGCGTGCATATATATTCACCCCCTTTGCTATGACGCACCTAAATAAGATCTGGTGCAACCAATTACCTTCAGAAGTCACATAGTTAGTTATCTAAAGTCTACCTGTGTGCAATCTAAGTGTCACATGATCTGTCACATGATCTTAGTACATATAAACCCATTCTGAAAGGCACCAGAGTCTGCAACACCACTAAGCAAGGGGCACCACCAAGCAAGCAGCACCATGAAGACCAAGGAGCTCTCCAAACTGGTCAGGAACAAAGTTGTGGAGAAGGGTTGGGTTATAAAAAAATATCTGAAACTTTAACCATCCCACGGAGCACCATTAAATCCGTTATTAAAAAATTGAAAGAATATGGCACCACAACAAACTTGCCAAGAGATGGCCGGCCACCAAAACTCATGGACCAGGCAAGGAGGGCATTAATCAGAGAGGCAACAACAATACCAAAGATAACTCTGAAGGAGCTGCAAAGCTCCACAGCGGAGATTGGAGTATCTGTCCATAGGACCACTTTAAGCCGTACACTCCACAGAGCTGGGCTTTACGGAAGAGAGTCCCGACACTACCCGGTGAAATGTAAGGCGCCAAATTCAAAATCCAAAAGTTGAATTATTAAACATTCATCAATATACAAGTGTTGCCTAGTCATCAAAAGCTCTGATTCTTGGCAATATCACAGCGTTGTCAGATTTCAAAAAGGCTTGACGGCGAAAGCACAACATTTGATTGTTTGAGGATAGCACCTCCAATATTTATGCATTATGCATTTTGAAGAACTTCTGCTGAGGGCTTCCCAAGTGTCCAACGAAGACATCCAATGGTTCTTTTGTTAGAAAAAGTCATTTATTATATCCATAAATCTCTGTTTGGTTGGTGCGTTATGTTCAGAAAATCCACCGTCGAGTCACTCGTTGTACAGTGAAGAGAATGCGTTCAAATATACCTATCCACTTTGCACAAACAAATCAAACATCATTTATAATGCATCCTTAGCTATCCTTTTATGAATATTAGCGATAATAATGCACTCGGATGATATCATAAATGATATAAAAGGAAAATAAAGTGGGGTGCGCTCACAATCTCGCGCCCGGGAAACGTTGTTGACATATATGGTCCCTTGACTATTTCCTCTTCCTACCTGTTCTGCTCAGTGCTAAAGCCCCCAAACACTGTATAAAGACTGTTGACATCTAGTGGAAGCCATAGGTACTGCAGTCTAAGTCCTACATAACATTGACTCCTATAAGCAGCCAGGAGAAAAAGGTAATCTAAAAAAAAACTGCTATTTCGGATGGATTTTTCTCTGGTTTTCGCCTGCTATATCAGTTCTGTTATATTCACAGACATTATTGTAATAGTTTTAGAAACTTCAGAGTGTTTCCTATCCAATAGTACTAATTATGTGCATATCCTATTTTCTGTGCCTGAGTGGCAGGGATTTTACTTTGGGCACACCAGACTCTCCAACACCGTCACCTCTGCTGCCGCTCCCTAAGAAGTTAAATAAAGAAATAAGTAAGCAAACATGTTTGGTGTTCGCCAAAAGGCATTTAGGAGACTCCCTAAACATATGGAAGAAGGTACTCTGGTCAGATGAGACTAAAATTTAGCATTTTGTACATCAAGGAAAACGCTATGTCTGGCACAAACACAACAACTCTCATCACCCCAAGAATTCTATCCCCACAGTGAAGCATGGTGCTGGCAGCATTGTGCTGTGTGGATGTTTTTCAGTTTCGACTGGGAAACTGGTCAGAATTGAAGGAATGATGGATGGCGCTAAATATAGGGAAATTCTTGAGGGAAACCTGTTTTAGTCTTCCAGAGATTTGAGACTGGGACGGAGGTTCACCTTCCAGCAGGACAATGACCCTAGGCATACTGCTAAAGCAACACTTGAATGGTTTAACCTCTCAGGGATCACTGGGGCGCTAGCGCCCCACTCCCGACACTACCAGGTGAAATGTGAGGCGCCAAATTCAAAATCCAAAAGTTGAATTATTAAACATCCACCAATATACAAGTGTTCCATACTCATCAAAAGCTCTGTTTCTTGGCAATATCACAGCGTTGTCAGATTTCAAAAAGGCTTTACGGCGAAAGCACAACATTTGATTGTTTGAGGGTAGCACCTCACATACTTTTGTCATAGCCATGAATTCATTAGCCAGCGTGGCACACACATAACACATTTCACAGCAAAAACAAATCAATTACCTGTTGAAGAACTTCNATATAAACTGAGCTCTAAAGACGGTAAAAAACACAGTGCGCGCTTCCCGAGAGCGCGCATCCACTCCTATAGAGTTCCAAAGGGAGACTTCCTTATTCCCTCTTCTTCTCTGCTCTAATTCATCTGAACAGAATCAAAACACTGTCTCGAGACTGTTGACATCTAAAGGAAGCGATAGGTACTGCATTCATATGCCCTTATATGGGCATTTTCATGAGGGAGGGGTTCCAAATGAGGCACTCTGTGAAAACCACTTTCTCCAGGACAGAAATTCCTCGGGGTTTTGCCTGCCATATCCGTTCTGTTTTACTCACAGACAAATGGTTAACAGCTTTACAAAATGCAGAGTGTTTCCTATCCAATGGTACCAAATATGTGCATATCCTATTTTCTGGGCCTGAATGGGAGGCATTTTACTTTGGGCACGCCAGGCTCTCCAAAACGGTCAAGTTGTGCAGTGATCCCTGAAAGGTTAAGGGGAAACATTTAAATGTATTGGAATGGCCTAGTCAAATCCCAGACCTCAATCCAATTGAGAATCTGTGGTATGACTTAACGATTGCTGTACACCAGCAAAACCCATCCAACTTGAAGGAGCTGGAGCAGTTTTTCCTTGAAGAATGGGCAAAAATCCCAGTGGCTATATGTGCCAAGCTTATAGAGACACACCCCAAGAGACTTTTGCAGCTGTAATTGCTGCAAATGGTGGCTCTACAAAGTATTGACTTTGGGGGGTGAATAGTTATGCACGCTTAAGTTTTCTGTTCTTTTGTCTTATTTCTTGTTTGTTTCCCAAGAAAAAATATTTTGCATCTTCAAAGTGGTAGGCATGTTGTGTAAATCAAATGATACAAAAAAAACGATTTTAATTCCAGGTTGTAACGCAACAAAATAGGAAAAATGTCAAGGGTGGTGAATACTTTCGCAAGCCGCTGTAACACACTAACTACGTGTTTATACATTGTTTATGAAGTTTAGTTAATTCATCATCCCATTAATTCATCATCCCATTAAGTTAATCATTAGCAACTCACAAATAGCTATTAAGGCTAATAAGACTGTATTAGCGTGTTATATTGACACCTCGTTTAAGATTTTGATGATGGGTGTGTTGTTTTTACTGATAAATAAAATAAGACAAGTACAAGGTTGTAAAGTTTTAGGGACATCTTCCCATGGGTCTCTATCCTACATGCCAAATGTTCTGTATGTGCTTACTCTGAACTTTATGAGTTCCATCTGCCCCACAGATAAAAGTTTTTTATATTCATTCTTACCCATCTGGACCTCAAACTCTTAGTTTGCCACGTAAGGAAAAAGGTTTTCCCCACAGTTTTTTGTACTGTAAAAAGATACAGTACATCTGCTCTTCCACAGCTATTTTACTACATTTCAAAAGGTGTTTTAGATTTGTTTAAAACGAACGTCTGCTCACTGTTTGCTGCTCCCGAGTGTAATTGCTATTTTAGCTCAGTGATACAATAATGTTTTAACCGCAATGTTGTTTGTCAGATTCCAACTGCAGTCTAACAACCATACAGCTGTTGCTTACAGTATTCAGGTACTGTATGTTTGTGTATTGTGTGTATTCTCTCTCTGTGTGTGTGGGTGCTTTACCACTCTGTGTCCTCTTCTCTACTGTCCTCCTGTCTGTATGTCCTCCACGCGGCGCCAACCCACTAGACCACCGGGACAACTCCTTCAGCCGTTCACGCTCCTCCTCCGTCACTTCCATTGACAAGGAGGCACGCGAGGCCATCACCTCCTTCCACTTCTGTGAGACATTCGCTCGGAAGGGGGACAGCACCATCACACCCTGCCTGTACGTGGGCACCTCCCTGGGCACAGTGCTGGCCTTGGCCCTCAACTTGCCCCCTGCTGGGGAACAGAGACTACTGCAGCCCGTCATCGTCTTGCCTAGCGGTGGGTGTCTGGGTTATGTGTAAATGGATGAGTGTGTGTTTGATTGTGCGAGTATGCAAATGAATACGTAAGGCATGCTAACAACTCTTTGCTATATGTTATCATGTTTCTGTACACACATCTTGCTCTACACATAATCTACAGTACCAGTCAAAAGTTTGGACACACCTACTCATTCAAGGGTTTATCTTTATTTTTTTTTAAATGTATACATTGTGGAATAATAGTAAAGATCAATTATAATCAAACTTAATTTGTCACATGCGCCGAATACAACAAGTGTAGACCTTACCGTGAAATGCTTACTTACAAGCCCTTAAGCCCTTATTAACCAATAGTGCAGTTCAAAAATAGTTAACTAAATATTTAGCAAATAAACTAAAGTTAAAAATAATAAAAAGTAACACAATAACATAACAGTAATGAGGCTATATACAGGGGGTACCGGTACCGAGTCAGTGTGCGGGGGTACAGGTTAAAGGTAATTTGTACATGTAGGTAAGGGTGAAGTGACTATGCATAGATAATAAACAGCGAGTAGCAGCAGTGTACAAAACAAATGGAGGACGAGGGGGGGTCAATGTAATAGAGTCCGGTGGCCATTTGATTAATTGTTCAGCAGTCTTATGGCTTGGGGGTAGAAGCTGTTTAGGAGCCTTTTGGTCCTAGACTTGGCGCTCCAGTACCGCTTGCCGTGCGTTAGCAGAGAAAACAGTCTATGACTTGGATGACTGGAGTCTCTGACAATTTTATGGGCTTTCCTCTGACACCGCCTATTATATAGGTCCTGGATTGCAGGAAGCTTGGCCGCAATGACATACTGGGCCGTACGTATTACCCTCTGTAGCGCCTTGCGGTCAGATGCCGAGCAGTTGCCATACCAGGCGGTGAATCAACCGGTCAGGATGCTCTCTGGTGCAGCTGTAGAACTTTTTGAGGATCTGGGGACCCATGCCAAATCTTTTCAGTCTCCAGAGGGGGAAAATGTTTTGTTGTACCATCTTCATGACTGTCTTGATGTGTTTGGACCATGATAGATCGTTGGTGATATGGACACCAAGAAACCTTCAAACTCTGGCACCGCTCCACTACAGGCCCATTGATGTTAATGGGGGCCTGTTTGGCCCGCCTTTTCTGGTAGTTCATGATCAGCTCCTTTGTCTTGCTCACATTGAGGGAGAGGTTGTTGTCCTGGCACCCCACTGCCAGTTCTAAGACCTCCCTATAGGCCGTCTCATTGTTGTCGGTGATCAGGCCTACTACTGTTCTGTCGTCAGCAAAAAAATATTTATTTTTATTTTTATTTCACCTTTATTTATCCAGGTAGGCTAGTTGAGAACAAGTTCTCATTTACAACTGCGACCTGGCCAAGATAAAGCAGAACAGTGCAACACAAGCAACAACACAGAGTTACACATGGAATAAACAAACATACAGTCAATAATACAGTAGATAAAGTACATATTCAGTGTGTGCAAATGAGGTAGGATAAGGGAGGTAAGGCAATAAATAGGCCATAGTGGTGAAATAATTACAATATAGCAATTAAACACTGGAGTGATAGATGTGCAGAAGATGAGTGTACAAGTAGAGATACTGGGGTGCAAAGGAGCAAAAATAAATAAAATAGATAACAGTATGGGGACAAGGTAGTTGGATGGGCTATTTACAGATGGGCTATGTACAGGTGCAGTGATCTGTGAGCTGCTCTGACAGCTGGTGCTTAAAGCTAGTGAGGGAGATATGAGTCTCCAGCTTCAGTGATTTTTGCAGTTCGTTCCAGTCATTGGCAGCAGAGAACTGGAAGGAAAGGCGGCCGAAGGAGGAATTGGCTTTAGGGCTGACCAGTGCAATATACCTGCTGGAGTGCGTGCTACGGGTGGGTGCTGCTATGGTGACCAGTGAGCTGAGATAAGGTGGGACTTTACCTAGCAAAGACTTATAGATGACCTGGAGCCAGTGGGTTTGGCGACGAATATGAAGCGAGGGCCAGCCAACGAGAGCATACAGGTCGCAGTGGTGGGTAGTATATAGGGCAATTTTGTAAATGACATGGCCGAAGTCAAGGATAGGTAGGATAGTTAGTGTTTGGCAGCATGAGTGAAGGATGTTTTGTTGCGAAATAGGAAGCCAATTCTAGATTTAATTTTGGATTGGAGATGCTTAAGCATGTCCCAGTTTAGGTCACCTAACAGCACAAGCTCTGATGAAAGATGGGGGGCAATCAATTCACATATGGTGTCCAGGGCACAGCTGGGGGCAGAAGGTGGTCTATAGCAAGCGGCAACGGTGAGGGACTTGTTTCTGGAAAGGTGGATTTTTAAAAGTAGGAAGTCAAATTGTTTGGGCACAGACATGGATAGTAAGACAGAACTCTGCAGGTTATCTCTGCAGTAGATTGCAACTCCGCCCCCTTTGGCAGTTCTATCTTGTCGGAAAATGTTATACTTAGGGATGGACATTTTAGAGTTTTTTTTTTCTTCTTAAGCCAGGATTCAGACAGAGCTAGGACATCTGGTTTGGCAGAATGTGCTAAGGCAGTGAATAAAACAAACTTAGGGAGGAGGCTTCTAATGTTAACATGCATGAAACCAAGGCTTTTACAGTTACAGAAGTCAACAAATGAGAGCGCCTGGGGAATGGGAGGGGAGCTAGGCACTGCAGGGCCTGGATTAACTTCCACATCACCAGAGGAACAGAGGGGGAGTAGGATAAGGGTACGGATAAAGGCTATAAGAACTGTTCATCTCGTACATTCGGAACAGAGAGTAAAAGGAGCAGGTTTCTGGGCACGGTAGAAAAGATTCAAGACATAATGTACAGACAAAGGTATGGTGGGATGTGAGTACAGTGGAGGCAAACCAATGCACTGAGTGAAGATGAGAGAGATAATGTCCGTAGAATCATAATTCAAACCAGGTGAGGTCACTGTATGTGTGGGAGGTGGAACTAATGGGTTAACTAAGGCGTACTAACCAACACAGCAATGGACAAGGCATATTGACATTAGGGAGAGGCATGCGTAGCCGAGTGATCATAGGGGTCCAGGGAGTGGCTCGGGCCGGAGACACAGCGATTCCGGCAGCTAGCGGGCCGGGGCTAGCAAGCTAGCAGAAGGGCCTTAGAGGGACAACGCGATGGAAGACAGTCTGTTGTAGCCCCTTCGTGCTGTTACGTCTGCAGACCAGTAGTCGTGGATCAGCAGGGCTCCGTGTGGTGAAAGGGTCCAGGCCAATTGGCAGAATAGGTATAGTGGGCAAAGAATTTTTCCGATGGGCCTCTTAAGCTAACGGTCCGATATGCTCAGACAGCTAACGTTAGCGGGCCGCGGCTAGCAGGCTAGCAGATGGGCATTCAGGGGATGTCGCGACGGAGGAGCCAGTTGCTAAACCCCCTCGGGCGAATTACGTCGGTAGTCCAGTCGTGATGGGTCGGCGGGGGTCCAGGCCGATTGGCAAAATAGGTATTGTAGCCCAAGGAATGGCTGATGGACCTCTTCGGCTCGCTGGGAGATGGGCCTAGCAAGGCTAGCTAGAGACGTTAGCCAGGAGTGGCCACTCGGATAGCAGCTATCTTGCTGCGATGAATCCAGGTGAAAAGGTTCAGAGCTTGCGGTAGGAATCCGGAGATATGGAGAAAAATAAGTCAGATTTGCTCTGGTTTGAGTCGCGCTGTGCATACTGGCGAGAGTTGTCCGGGCTAATGGTAGCTGTTGACCGCTAGCATGGCTAGCTGGCTACTAGCTAGTTAACTGGTTAGCTTCTGTTGGGGTTCCGGTTCAGAAGTAAAGAAATAGCAGGTCCATACCACATTGGGTGAGGCGGATTGCAAGAGAGTATGTTGAAGTTGAGGTTAAGAAAAAAATCCAAAAATATATGCGAAGAAAAATATCTAAAAAGATATATACATGGGACAGGACAAGACGAGGCCAAAAAGACGTCTGACTGCTACGCCATCTTGGATTACAAGTGATGTTTAATGATGGTGTTGGAGTTATGTTTGGCCACGCAGTTGTGGGTGAACAGGGAATACAGGAGGGGACTAAGTACACACCGCTGAGGCCCCAGTGTTAAGGATCAGCGTTGGATACAAGTTGTTGCCTACCCTTACCACCTGGGGGCGGCCTATCAGGAAGTCCAGGATCCAGTTGTAAAGGGAGGTGTTTAGTCCCACGGTCCTTAGCTTAGTGATGAGCTTTGTGGGCACTATGGTGTTGAACGCTGAGCTGTAGTCAATGAACAGCATTCTCACATAGGTGTTCCTTTTGTCCAGGTGGGAAAGGACAGTGTGTAGTGTGATCTGTTGGGGCGGTATGCGAATTGGAGTGGGTCTAGGGTATCCGGGAGGATGCTGTTGATGTGAGTCATGACCAGCCTTTCAAAGCACTTCATTTAGGCAGGTTACCTTTGCTTCCTTGGCCACAGGGACTATGGTGGTCTGCTTGAAACATATTACAGACTCAGTCAGGAAGAGGTTGAAAATGTCAGTGAAGACACTTGCCTGTTGGTCTGCGCATGCTTTGAGTACACATCCTGGTAATCCATCTTGCCCCGCGGCTTTGTGAATGTTGACCTGTTTAACTTCTTAAGGAGCAGCAAGGTGCGCTGGGGCGCTAGCGCCCCACTCCCGACACTACCAGGTGAAATGCAAGGCGCCAAATTCAAAATCCAAAAGTTGAATTATTAAACATGCATCAATATACAAGTGTTTCATAGTCATCAAAAGCTCTGCTTCTTGGCAATATCACAGCGTTGTCAGATTTCAAAAAGGCTTTGCGGCGAAAGCACAACATTTGATTGTTTGAGGATAGCACCTCACTTATTTTCCACATTAGCATAAATTGATATCCAGCGCGGGTCACACAAAACCCATATAAGAGCTAAAATAAATCCCTTACCTTTTGAAGAACTTCTGCTGAGGGCATCCCAAGTGTCCAAGGAAGACATCCAATGGTTCTTTTGTTAGAAAAAGTCAATTATTATATCCATAAATCTGAGTTTGGTTGGCGCGTTATGTTCAGAAAATCCACCGTCGAGTCGCCCATTGAACCGTGAAGAGTATGCGTTCAAAGTATACCTATCAACTTTGTCCAAACAAATCAAACATCATTTATAATGTATCCTTAGGTACACTTTTATGTATACAGTGAGGGAAAAAAGTATTTGATCCCCTGCTGATTTTGTACGTTTGCCCACTGACAAAGTAATGATCAGTCTATAATTTTAATGGTAGGTTTATTTGAACAGTGAGAGACAGAATAACAACAAAAAAATCCAAATTGATTTGCATTTTAATGAGGGAAATAAGTATTTGACCCCCTCTCAATCAGAAAGATGTCTGGCTCCCAGGTGTCTTTTATACAGGTAACGAGCTGAGATTAGGAGCATACTCTTAAAGTTTGCCAATGAACATCTGAATGATTCAGAGGACAACTGTGTGAAAGTGTTGTGGTCAGATGAGACCAAAATGGAGCTCTTTGGCATCAACTCAACTCGCCGTGTTTGGAGGAGGAGGAATGCTGCTTATGACCCCAAGAACACCATGCCCACCGTCAAACATGGAGGTGGAAACATTATGCTTTGGGGGTGTTTCTCTGCTAAGGGGACAGGACAACTTCACCGCATCAAAGGGACGATGGACGGGGCCATGTACCGTCAAATCTTGGGTGAGAACCTCCTTCCCTCAGCCAGGGCATTGAAAATGGGTCGTGGATGGGTATTCCAGCATGACAGTGACCCAAAACACACAGCCAAGGCAACAAAGGAGTGGCTCAAGAAGAAGCACATTAAAGGAAAAAGCTTCTTCCAATCCTTGTTCTGATGTCCAGAAGTTATTTTCGGTCATAATTGACAGTAGCAGCAACATTATGTACAAAATAAGTTATAACCTAACAAAATAGGGCAAAAAAACAAACTAAATAACAAAAATTGATTACGGGCATGTAAAACGTCAGCCATCCTCTTCGGCGCCAAAGACATCAAAACTATGAAATAACACGTGGAATATTGTAGTAACCAAAAAAGTGTTAATAAACAAATCAAAATATATTTGAGATTCTTCAAAGTAGCCACCCTTTGCCTCGATGCCAGCTTTGCACACTCTTGGCATTCTCTCAACCAGCTTCACCTGGAATGCTTTTCCAACAGTCTTGAAGGAGTTCCCACATATGCTGAGCACTTGTTGGCTGCTTTTCCTTCACTCATCCCAAACAGTCTCAATTGGGTTGAGATTGGGTGATTGTGGAGGCAAGGTCATCTGATGCAGCACTCCATCAGTCTCCTTTTTGGTCAAATAGCCCTTACACAGCCTGGAGGTGTGTTGGATCATTGTCCTGTTGAAAAACAAATGATAGTCCCACTAAGCACAAACCAGATGGGATGGTGTATCGCTGCAGAATGCAATGTTAGCCATGCTGGTTAAGTGTGCCTTGAATTGTAAATAAATCACAGACAGTGTCACCAGCAAAACAGCCCCACACCATCACACCACCTCCTCCGTGCTTCAAGGTGGGAATCACACATGCGGAGATCATCCGTTCACCTACTCTGCGTCTCACAAAGACACCGGCAGTTGGAACCAAAAATCTCAAATTTGGACTCATCAGACCAAAGGACATATTTCCTCCGGTTGTCGTGGAAATTCAGTACTGAGAGAGACTTGATAATTTCTTCAAACAATCATCTTTATTTAATATTGATTAATTATTCCAATAATGAAACCGTCAGCCCAACAGTCTTGACTGATTCTTAGGCTGAGAGCCTACCCATTCCAGACCATGCTGTTCCTAATATTCCTCATACCAAGATTGCTCAGTCATAGCTGGTTCAGCATCCCCCCCATATAGTTTGGCGGCATCATAAGCCACTTTGGGCTCATCCTATCTTTATCTGCACCAGGCGTTATCTTAACCTCCATCCCTGGCCTAATTTCCCAGATGCCAGGATGTCTAAGAACCATTGAGGTCTTTGTTCTACTCCTCTCTATCCCAGTTACAACCACCCCACATCCTGTCACTGGAATGCCAGCTGTAGGTTTTATCACCAAGTCAATCAATTGTCAGCTCAAGCTATCTCTAGTAAAACCATACGCCCAGACTAGCTGCAGGGTGCTAGAGTGGAGACCATAAAACACAGCATTAGCAGGACAGAAATATCTTACTGTTCGTTAAGTAAATAATTGTTAAATATCCAACAAATCACGTAATACGTAATTTTTCTATCACACGGTCTAATGTCTATTGCTCGTGTTTCTTGGTCCATGATAGTCTCTTCTTCTTATTGGTGTCCTTTAGTAGTGGTTTCTTTGCAGCAATTTGACCATGAAGGCCTGATTCACGCAGTCTCCTCTGAACAGTTGATGTTGAGATGTGTCTGTTACTTGAACTCTGTTTGGGCTGCAATTTCTGAGGCTGGTATGGACTTATCCTCTGCAGCAGAGGTAACTCTGGGTCTTCCTTTCCTGTGGCGGTCCTCATGAGAGCCAGTTTTGTCATAGTGCTTGATTGTTTTTGCGACTGCACTTTAAGAAACTTTCAAAGTTCTTGAAATGTTCTGCATTGACTGAACTTCATGTCTTCAAGTAAAGATGGACTGTCGTTTCTCTTTGCTAATTTGAGCTGTTCTTGCCATATTATGGACTTTGTCTTTACCAAACAGGGCTATCTTCTGTATACCACCCCTACAACACAACTGATTGACTCAAACGCATTAAGTAGGAAATAAATTCCACAAATTAACTTTTAACAAGGCACACCTGTTAATTGAAATGCATTCCTGGTGACTACCTCATGAAGCTGGTTGAGAGAATGCCAAGAGTGTGCATTTGTTTAACACTTTTACTACATGATTCCATATGTGTTATTTCATAGTTTTGATGTCTTCTCTATTATTTTACAATGTAGAAAATATTAAAAAATAAAGATAAAACGCTGAATGAGTAGGTGTGTCCAAGCTTTCGATAATACGTAGATATATTTTAAACACACTAACATCTCCATTCCCCTATTTGTCCAGGTACCTTGGGGCGTCTGAAGGGTAGTATCCTGAGGATGGCCTTCCTGGACAACACGGGCACATTCCTTCCCCCTGCCTTCGAGCTGTGGTACGAGCCCAACGCCGTGGGCGCTGACAGTGAGGAGCGAGACAAAGCCCGTAAACGCCGCCCGGTCTCTGTGTCGCCTTCCACCTCCCAGGAGCTGCAGGAGAGCCAATATGCGGTGGTGTGCTCTGAGAAACAGGCTAAGGTCATAGCACTGCCGTCCCAGAACTGCATATTCAAACACAGCATCACAGAGACATCGTTCGTCCTGAGAGCTGACGTGGTCCAGATGAACATAGGGAACTGTGTGGCCTGCTTCTGTGCTAACGGACACATCATGACCCTCAGGTGAGTCAGTGAGCCATACAAACACACACATACACACAAACACGCACAGGTTAAAGCGATACATACATTAAAGCTAATTGATCATTTATATTTTACAATAGCTTATTGAATGCTAAGGTTAGACTGAAGGTTTCAAGATTAAACTTTCCTTTTCTGGACACGGACAGTAGAATGATGTTGTGTTTCAGTAACACTGTGTTGTATGTGGTCTCCATATTTGTCTGCAGTCTGCCGGGGCTGAGACCGTTGCTGGATGTAAACTACCTGCCGCTGACAGACATGCGGATAGCCCGGACCTTCTGCTTCACCAACCTGGGCCAGGCCATGTACCTCACCTCCCCCACTGAGATACAGAGGATCACATACAGCCAGGAGACCTGCGAGAACCTGCAGGTTAGGACCACATAAATACACCCACACAAGTACTCAGGCATGCACGCTAACACACACACACAATCAACATACATGCATTTATGTGTGTATGTGCGTGTTTCAGGAGATGCTAGGAGAACTGTTCACACCAGTGGAGACCCCGGAGGCTCCCAACCGAGGATTCTTCAAGGGCCTTTTTGGGGGAGGAGCAACTTCCCTGGACAGAGAGGAACTATGTGAGTGACACACACGGAATGTACAGTGAGGAAAAAAAGTATTTGATCCCCTGCTGATTTTGTACTTTTGCCCACTGACAAAGAAATGATCAGTCTATAATTTTAATGGTAGGTTTATTTGAACAGTGAGAGACAGAATAACAACAAAAAAATCCAGAAAAACGCATTGTGAAAAATGTTAGAAATTGATTAGCATTTTAATGAGGGAAATAATTATAGACTGATCATTTCTTTGTTAGTGGGCAAACGTACAAAATCAGCAGGGGATCAAATACTTTTAACCCTCACTGTACATACATACTGTACACACAGAAACTCTATTCTTCATCGTAATACATCCAAAGTCCCTAACACAGCAGGCACTAAGATGATATATATAAGTTTGATATCCATTACAAGTCTCTCCCTTTCTGTGCCTATCGTATCTCCCTCTTCCCTGTCTCTTCCTCTCTCTTTGTCTTTCTGACTGTCCCTCACACGCCCTACCTTCCCCCTCCCTCTCTCTCTCTCTTTCCTCTCCACCTCTCTTTCTACCCTTTTCCTCCAGTTGGTGAGACGCAGGCAGGTAAAGCATCTCGTGGCCTTGCCCAGCACATCCCGGGTCCTCAGGGCCTGGAAGGCATGAAGGGGGCAGCCTCGGGCGTGGTGGCGGACCTGGCACGTGCCCGGATAGCACTGGACGAGAGAGGGCAGAAACTGGGCGAGCTGGACGAGAGGACGGCCGCCATGCTGGCCAGCGCAGACTCCTTTGGCAAACACGCCCATGATGTAAGAAAGAGAGATGTTGCATTGTGAGACAAAACAACACAAAACTGATCTTAGATCAGCTTCATCCTGTACTCCTAGAAGATGCTGCTTGTATAGTGTCATGTATAGCCCCTAGAGGGAGACAAATGGGAGTTTTCTGTAACACAGTTTTTCACACTCTCCACAGATGATGCTGAAGTGCAAAGACAAGAAGTGGTACCAGTTCTAATCTGAAAGAGGGGAGCAGAGCCAAAGGGACACTACTTCATCCGGACTCTACATGCCCCCCTCCTCCATCTCTCCATCCATACCTCCTTCCATCTCTCCTTCCTTCGCTGGACACGTGGGATACTCTTCCCTAGCACAATGTTGTATACTGTATTTACCTCAGTCATAAGGTTTCATATGAGGAACGGACTAGAGAGAAGGACAAACTGAGAAAAAAGGTGTCCTCTTTAATTGTTATCTTTTGTTTGTTTTCCCCTCAATGGCCTGCCAGTTGGTTGGAGCTCTAGGGTTCCCTCATCCTCATTCGCCAAAATGTTCTGTGCCGTCGTCTCTGTTCCAACCAATCTGGGGCCAGTATACTAAAGACAAAAACAGACACAACTGAGAAAAAAATGTACAATGAAGAAAAAACAACTACAAAAAAAATCTCAAAATGAAAAAAGAGGAAAAAATGAATATATATATACATAATTATATATACATAAATCTATATAAATGATCAACGCTGTATTCACTTCCGACTGTCAAGTGCAAAACAACAAGAGGAGAACTTCACAGGTGGAGCAAAACTGGTGGTGGGCATAAGAAGCTCTACTCAAAGTCACAGGATGTGATGTCATAGTGACAGCCGCCTCTATGCAGAGTTGCAGGGTAAAAAAAGCAAGTCATTCCAATGTACACTGGATCCTCTCTCCTTGATCCAACTAGACTCTCCTCATCATATGGATTCACTTTTCGTATTGTTCCCAACTGTATGATACATGAATTCATTTCTTTCCTCTTGTTTATCATTTATTTTATGCTCAGTTTGTTTTACTTGACATCTGTTTTTATTTGTCAATAGTTGTCGTGAACGTTGTGAATTATGATATATTTTTATTTGGTAATGTTGCCAGTATGTTGGGTGGCTTCGTCAAACTCCCATTAATTGATCCTTATAAAAAGGGCTGGATTCAAAAAGAGGGCATGGATATAAAATACATAGATTTATCATTCAGATCAGTACACGTCACCATAAATAATGTGTCATATCAGGTATCACACACATCAGAAATATAGAAGCAAGATCAGAACTCTAGAAACAAGACTGTCAGTGTCTCCTCTCCCTGAAGTGTTTCATTTGACATGTAAATGCTACCTTCCCCCCTGACCTCATCATGCCATTAACATCTACTACAGTTTGGCTTTAATAATGACTCTGTGTGAATTATGTCAGTGTTACAGTAGGCCTATACACTGCTAGTGTATCCACACCTATTTGATTGGTTTTCAGGAGTAATGCAGTATGGACATGTGATCCTGAAGTGCACGTAAACTTGGAGATTACAACAGTATATACACATGGGAATAAAACCTATTTGTGTGTGTTCATATATGCAGGACTATATATGTACATTCAGGCAAAGTCATACGATTTTGAAGACAGAAACTTTTTTTTTTAATATTCCCGTAAAATAACTTGTGAGTGGTCTATTAATTCAAATTGTATTTATTGAAGTGTAAGAGACGCTGGTATATGTGTAGTGTGTCGGAACTGTCTTGTTTCTGTCCCCATTTCAGTGGTGAAAACACTCATATGTATCTCCTTTAATGTTCTGCCAGGCTTCTCTACCATTCTGTTGTAAATAGGTAAATAGTTTGACAATCTAAGACCAATTGAAAAGTGATTGACATTGCTCAAGCAAGCGACACAAGGACAGCTGCCATATTTTTTCTAACGCCAAAGAATTACTTTAGCTTTCGTTTCATTGTTCTATTACTCAACTTGGCATTCCAGGTGTTTCACTAATTGAAATACAATTGGCCTAGGTCTGTCTATACAGGGCCTTGGGAACTGTGCATTCTGACTCGGTCACTGAGTTAGATTCCATTCTGAAGACGTTCTTTCTTCTGCTGGTTAGGTTGGAGTAAGATTACAGCAACTTAACCGTGAGGCCACTAGTGAGGATAGCAAGTTTTCAGAATCAAACACAACTATTGTATTCACAACATTGTGCACTTCATGAAAGTTTTACTAACTTCTAAACAACCTTTGACCAGCACAGTAGCACAGTATCTTTAAAGGTAGACGTTGCCACAAGCAGAACCGCATATATTGAGATGAGCGAGATGCAAGATTTCACTCTCACACAATCACACAGTATAGGTGCATGTGCGTGGGTTCGCTTCACACTGTTACAGTGTGGTAGCCAAGGTGCCAAAATAGCGGAGAAGTTGAGCATCGCGCTTCAGCGCTCTTAGTTGTTGTGGAAATTGACCCACTATGCCATTTACTTTCTGCAACTACATCATATTGCTGAGTCTTCCTTTAATGTTCAACTTTGCTGTCTTTTCCTCTCCTATTTTTAGTTGTACATTGTTCTTTGACATTTTTTTGTGCTGTATGATAAGCAATGTCTTTCTTGTCTGAAATACTTGATTTCCATGACCAAGCATTCTGTATCCAATTAATTGTTGGAAATCACCAAGAAAAAAGAAAAAAAGAAACAAGTTGGTAACCACGGTAACCAGAGGATGTCTACATCAGCGGGATAATGAAACCTCTGTGTAATGTGGCTCCATCATAGACCGGCCTCGCATGTTCAGTGTCTGAGTCTGCAGACATGCTTCAACTCTCCCTCGCTTGTCTTCTAATGCATTCTCCTTCTACTCCAGTAACAGTTCAAAGTGGCTCATGTTGGTGATACTAACAGGTTTGGTCTCCTTTTCTGTGTTCTAGTATACATTGTTGTGTGGATGTCGGTAGGTAGCCCTGCTTCAATCTTCCAAGGTGAAAAAAATACTTCAGGAAAAAAACAACTTGTCTATGATTGAGGTCCTTCCCTTCCCTTCTAGTTCTCTTTTGTTTTTCTGTTAGATTTTTTTATGTGTTTTTTCTTGTCTTTGAGTGAGTTGTTTCTTGTCTATACTCAGTATGCAGTATTCTTCTTACCTGGTATGATTCATACTAATTTACAAGAGGGGGTCTGTCTGCCATAATGCCATTTCTGTCCTGGATTTAACAGTTATCAGTGGGTTGCAGTATTTTCTCATTGTAGCCAATTTTCTTGTACAGTTTTATGCAAATTTCACATGGATGTTTATGACTTTATCTGCTGCCACAAACAATTTAGAAATGATGTAGATAGAAATTACTGTGCAATGGAAAATAAAAGTGGAAAAAATGTATACCTTTGGTGGTGGTTTATTCTCCATGTCCATCATGAAGCCTAAGGTGAATGCACTGCCATCTTTTGCAGGGTAGTGCTGCTTCTTTCATTCAGTTGTTGCTGAAAATAAATTCATTAACACAGAGGAATTAAGTACTAATTTGAGAAGGCCAAAGCCGTTGTCTTCCAGCATTGATACAACATCTGGGGTATCTAAAAGAACAAGGGTGGAATCGGAATAAAAAAACAAATATTAACCTTCCAAATATCTATATTGGTCACCCCCAGCGTGAGTTTTTTTATGCATGTGATGTCAGAATGCCCTCACTATTCCTATGTGATTGCTAAGCAACAGGAAAGTTAATCTACGTTGCCCTCAAACCAAGACACGCTGCCTGCTAATTATTTATAGGCTATGTTTCAATTAGTTAATTTCAAATTATTTTCTATCAAGTTTTAATTTAATTTTAACAACAATTTGAATTGAGGTGTCATTAATTCACATAGAAGTAGACCATTTCACTGTTGCGGACAATTTATGTTTGAGGCTTTACTGAGCCGGACAAACTTCTCTCTATGAGGAGAGCCAAAGCACTTCCACAGTGTTTCTGCAGATCAAGTATGCAGACATTTGCGCAGTCTTGCACTAACTTTTTCCCCCTGGCATATTTTCTGGATGGCTTGCATTGCCTTCATTGTTGTTTTCCTTGCAAATAATACCTTTGGACGTGTGCGTTCCTATCCAAGTAAGTGCCTTATTTTCTGTATATCGTGTTGTTGTTTCTACTGTAGCATACAGTATGTACAGTGCATACAGAAAGTATTCAGACCCCTTCCCTTTTCCACAAGATTGAACTCTTTGGCCTGAATGCCAAGCATCACATCTGGAGGAAACCTGTCAACATCCCTACGGTGGAGCATAGTGGTGGCAGCATCATGCTGTGGGAATGTTTTTCAGCAGCAGGGACTGGGAGACTAGTCAGGATTGAGGGAAAGATGAATGGAGCAAAGTACAGAGAGATCCTTGATAAAAACCTGCTCCAGACCGCTCAGGACCACAGACCAGGGCAAAGGTTTACCTTCCAACAGGACAACGACCCTATTCACACAACCAAGACAACGTAGGAGTGGCTTCGGGTCAAGTCTCTGAATGTCCTTGAGTGGTCCAGCCAGACATCTCTGGAGAGACCTGCAAATAGCGACGCTCCCCATCCAACCTGACAGAGCTTAAGAGGCTCTGAAGAGAAGAATGGGTGAAAGTCCCCAAATACAGGTGTGCCAAGCTTGTAGCGTCTACCCAAGACTCAATTCTATAATTGCTGCCAAACGTGCTTCAACAAAGTACTGAATAAAGGGTCTGAATACTTATGTAAATGTGTTATTTCTGTAGTTTTTTTCATATATTTGCAAACATTTCTAAAAACCTGTTTTTGATTCGTCATTATGGGGTATTGTGTGTAGATTAATGAGGGGAATAAGGCTACAACGTAGCAAAATGTGAAAAAAGTCAAGGGGTCTGAATACTTTCAGAAGGAGCTATATGTACAGTATGTATGGAGCATCATCTATTTACAGTTGTATTCACATGTTTTCAAGAACTGGTGACAAATCATGTGTTCCAATTATTGCATAGATTGTAATGGACACCTATAATGTGTGTAAAATACTGAAGGTTGATGATGAGCCAATGCTAAGCTATTTGCAGCTATGTGTGTCGCCATGTTTGTTGACATTATACATTGCATTCTGTCAATGTCTGTCAGACCAAAGATGTTATAACAAAATTACGTGAAGGAATGGTTCATCTTTCGATTAAACTTCCGGAAATTAATGAAGGGCAGTGAATGATCGTTGATAACACACCCCTTCAAAATGCATACTACTGGTTGATGCAAAAGAAAACATGGTGGTGAGCACAAACTATCCATTGTCAGATTACTTTAGATTTTTGGAAAGTGTTTTACTCAATTATTTTGATCTATGGTGAGCTCACCCATGATGTGATGAATTGTAAATAGTAATTGCTATTAGCTTATTCATATTGTGGTTTCTGTCTGCCGAGATTTAGCTAAATATGACCGCTTGTGTTATGTCAGTCTTTCCTCAGTTAGCGCTAGGACTAATGTAGCCTACATTTGTGTGTTATGCTGTTGCTACTTCTGTGAATGTCTGAACATTGTATCCCAAAAGAAACTTGTCACATTCAGGACATAACTGTGCTTGTGCAAAATGTTTCTGTGAAAAAACAGTGTTGCCAGTTCAAAGGCTGACTGTTGCATCAATCGAAACTGGACGTTCTAAATAAGCATTCTAATCACACCGGTTTGAGCGTACGCTGCAGGGACCACTGTAGAATGATCACACCCGTTTGTTGGTACCTGTCAAAGGGTTAAAAATATACAGTGGGGAAAAAAAGTATTTAGTCAGCCACCAATTGTGCAAGTTCTCTCACTTAAAAAGATGAGAGAGGCCTGTAATTTTCATCATAGGTACACTTCAACTATGACAGACAAAATGAAGAAAAAAAATCCAGAAAATCACATTGTAGGATTTTTAATGAATTTATTTGCAAATTATGGTGGAAAATAAGTATTTGGTCACATACAAACAAGCAAGATTTCTGGCTCTCACAGACCTGTAACTTCTTCTTTAAGAGGCTCCTCTGTCCTCCACTCGTTACCTGTATTAATGGCACCTGTTTGAACTTGTTATCAGTATAAAAGACACCTGTCCACAACCTCAAACAGTCACACTCCAAACTCCACTATGGCCAAGACCAAAGAGCTGTCAAAGGACACCAGAAACAAAATTGTAGACCTGCACCAGGTTGGGAAGACTGAATCTGCAATAGGTAAGCAGCTTGGTTTGAAGAAATCAACTGTGGGAGCAATTATTAGGAAATGGAAGACATACAAGACCACTGATAATCTTCCTCGATCTGGGGCTCCACGCAAGATCTCACCCCGTGGGGTCAAAATGATCACAAGAACGGTGAGCAAAAATCCCAGAACCACACGGGGGGACCTAGTGAATGACCTGCAGAGAGCTGGGACCAAAGTAACAAAGCCTACCATCAGTAACACACTACGCCGCCAGGGACTCAAATCCTGCAGTGACAGACGTGTCCCCCTGCTTAAGCCAGTACATGTTCAGGCCCGTCTGAAGTTTGCTAGAGAGCATTTGGATGATCCAGATGAGGATTGGGAGAATGTCATATGGTCAGATGAAACCAAAATATAACTTTTTGGTAAAAACNAATGTGATTTTCTGGATTTTTTTTCCTCATTTTGTCTGTCATAGTTGAAGTGTACCTATGATGAAAATTACAGGCCTCTCTCATCTTTTTAAGTGAGAGAACTTGCACAGTTGGTGGCTGACTAAATACTTTTTTTCCCCACTGTATATATCTACAGGCCTCCCGAGTGGCGCAATTGTCTGATGCTTATATACTTAATTAAAAATGACGCCGAAGAGGATGGCTGACGTTGTACATGCTCCTAACCAACTGTGCTATTTTGTTAGTGTTAACACATAATAGCACATAATTAGTACTGGGCCTGAATGGGAGGCATTTTACTTTGGGCACGCCAGGCTCTCCAAAACGGTCACCTCGTGCGCTGCTGCCAAAGAAGTTAAGGAGCAGTGGTGCGCTAGCGCCCCACTCCCGACACTACCCGGTGAAATGCAAGGCGCCAAATTCAAAATCCAAAAGTTGAATTATTAAACATTCATCAATATACAAGTGTTGCATAGTCATCAAAAGCTCTGCTTCTTGGCAATATCACAGCGTTGTCAGATTTCAAAAAGGCTTTATGGCGAAAGCACTACATTTGATTGTTTGAGGGTAGCACCTCCAATATTTTTACCAATACCATAAATTCATAAGCCATCACGGTTCACACAAAACACATTTCACAGCGAAAACAAATCAATTACCTTTTGAAGAACTTCTGCTGAGGGCTTCCCAAGTGTCCAACGAAGACAATCCATGGTTCTTTTGTTAGAAAAAGTCATGTATTATATCCATAAATCTCTGTTTGGTTGGCGCGTTATGATAAGAAAATACAGCGTCCACTCGCCCATTGAAACGTGAAGAGAACTCGTTCAACCTATACCTATAAACTTGTCCAAGAACAATCAAACATCATTGATAATGTATCCTTAGGAACACTTTAATGTATATTCAGTATAATATTTCAACCGGAATATAAACTGGGCGATAGGAAAGGAAAAAACCACAGAGCGCGCAAGCCGGGAACGCGCATTCTCTTCTGTGTGGTCCCTTCCTAATTCTTCTTCTTCTGCCATCTAAAGCAACTAAATAGAATCAAAACAGTGTCTCGAGACTGTTGACATCCAGAGGAAGCAGTAGGTACTGCATTCATACTCCCTTATGTGGGCATTTTCATAAGGGAGGGGTTCAAAATGAGGCAATGTGTCAAAATCACTTTTTCCAGGACAGAAATTCCTCGGGTTTTTGCCTGCCATATCCGTTCTGTTATACTCACAGACAAAATGTTAACACTTCTAGAAACAGAGTGTTTCCTATCCAATGGTACTAAATATGTGCATATCCTATTTTCTGGGCCTGAATGGGAGGCATTTTACTTTGGGCACGCCAGGCTCTCCAAAACCGTCACCTTGTGCGCTGCTCCCAAAGAAGTTAACAGCTTCTACCCCCAAGCCATAAGACTGCTGAACAATTAGTCAAATGGCCACCGGACTATTTACATTTGATTTTATTTAATTTTGAAATAGGCCATTATCACTCTCAATCGTGAATGATAATTATTCACGTTTTACATCTGAATGCCAATCATTTGATTGATCTCAATCAGTTTTATGGGAATAGCCTATGCATTTTGATCGTCTTGAATTACTGTTTCGTGGGCGAATTAGAGCAGATAATGCATTTCTTGTTTTTTGTTTCATTCAAAGCATATCCTGCATAGTGGCTCTGAGTTTTGGCGTATGATCATTTGTAATTTTAGCATTTAAATCATGGTGGGGCAAACTCCCCCAAAAATGTAGGGATACATGCCAGCAAAGCCACTACACAACACAACACTGAACAATACATTAACTGTACTATAAAGGTGACAAACGGTAACCACAAACTCTTAGAACCTACATAAAGCTGTACCAACAGCAGAGCTTTCTTTTCAGCACCATGGATTGAATCCTCACCACTGCTACACCTAGTTATCAGCGGAGCTTTGTCTGGCAGCGAAACAGTTCATTCAGCCTCATTTACTGCCTTTTAAAAAGACATAGCTGACATGGCTGACTTGCTTAAACAAATGTGTTTTCTACTGACAATTGAGATGTACAAACTATGGCATAAGGGGATGACGAGTGGATAAGAGGCAATCCGTAATTTCAATTAAGACATTAATGAGCGAGCTAGGACGGACGTAATCAATATAACTATTTTTTCAGCACTTTTGAAATGTAAAGCGACAGAATTCATAACATGGGCCGTTCTTACAGTATTCTCCCTGTACACCAAGTCAGAACCGTAAGATAAATAAAGGGGGCATATAAGCAGACAATGAAAGCTCTTACACTATTCCATGACTACATTTCTCTAAAACAGGCTATAGTTAGAACAGTAGGCTAAGTGATGAGAGGGAAAGGGAACAAATTATTAGGGTGAGGCACATGGGCTACTAACAGCTTACTACATAACATACACTTCATATTACTTTCTTAGCTACAGTATACATATCTCCCTGGCATATTACATAATTTATGCAGCAGCATACAACACATTTTTGGACCTTGAGCTCACTTGAACAGGAAGGTGGCACGGCAGTCCTTGTGGGCAAACTTTGTCATCAAAGTCTGGCATTCTCTGGATTGATGGTGCTTTCAAGACAAATGGGAACATGGACAAAAACAAAGTCGAATAAGGATGTCAGTGATCATCTAGAAAGAGGCCTGAGTTCCTGACTTGGATTTCCGAGTTGGATGAGCGTTCAAAATGTATTATCCCAGTCTGAGCTCTTTTTGTAATGTTTTTCTTTTGTTGTTGTCTTGAACTCACTGAAGTCTTAGATTTCCCAGTTCCGAGTTTCCAGTTGTTTTGAACGAGGCAGAAGTCATGCTGGATTGACAGCATGGACAATGTACTCAACCTTTTCTGGTACATGGTGTTGAATGTTAATCCTTCTAAGCTTGGAAAAGAGACCCTTAAACCCAGACTTGGACCACACACCCACTCCACTGAATAGCAGGCTAGTGATTGCTTATCAATGCTTGCAGTTAGCCACTGATTCCTTCCAAACCACTCATTGTTGAATTTGCGATTTACAACTTGTTGTGTAATGTTTATTTCCAATGGCCAATGAGCACCGACACGTTTTATCTATAATTTCACATTATTACCTCCAATTTGGCCCAGTTCACATTTCCAATTTCCCACCCTGACGGGCCCTGCACGTCAACCAATAGTCAATACAGGCTAAAGATCCCAAGCGGGGCTACAGCAACTTCCAGAGAGAGCCAGGCTCTTGGGCTTTATGGTGGCCACTCTGGTTTGAGTGTCCTTGGCAGAACGGTGTCGCTGTAACCAAGTGGTCACATATCGTTCTGGATTCCACTGCACCAGAGCAGGTCAGTGGAGTTCTATGAACATCAACGCAGACAGGTGATATTTTTTTCCAACCTTATGAAGTTGTCAAATCCTCCAACGGGCCTCTGCAGTGCACACATGTAGCCTACAGTTCTTCACCATTCGCCAGACAGAAGACAGGAAGAGACCACCATTTACCTACTTTTAGGCTGCTGTAGCCTACGTATTTATTTGGTTTGTCAATCTATTGTTTTTAATGGAATTTTAGTGGTAATTAAATCAAATTTATTTAGAATTGTTCAGAATACATTTTGTATTCTCAAATTGAAACAATATAGGAAGCGCTGCTCGCTCACGCTTCCCCATCACTTCAAGCCTGGGGTAGAAGGTAGCCTAAGGGTTAGAGAATTGGACTAGTAATCAAAAGGTTGCAAGATCAAATCCCCGAGTTGATAAGGTAAAAATGTGTTGTTCTACCACTGAACAAGGCAGTTAACCCACTGTTCCTAGGCTGTCATTGAAAATAAGAATTTGTTCTTAACTCACTTGCCTAGTTAAATAACATTTAAAAAAAAAAGCCTAATTACTTGTGAAGCTAAGGCAGCTGGACTGCGCTATTAAAAATATGAATATATTTTTGTGGGGGGATTATTTGTCGCACCCCCCACCCCCCTCCCCCACTACTACTTCTCATGGCTATGTCTAAAAGTGGGTGCCTCAGACAGTATCATGAAGTTTGAGCCTAAAAATCAGGACAGTCTCATCAAGGTCAAGTCCCAGAGCCCATACATGTCCTTCATTGGTCCACTCAGAGGCACAGTTATCGACAAATCAATAATTTCCCACTAGATGGCAGCAAACACTCACGAATCAGTTCAATTCATTTGAATGCAGGCAGGACAGTAAGTGCATAAAGATGGTGCTGGGGACTATCCATAGTAGTGGAGATACTGCGGAGTGGGGACTTCCGAGTAGCTGGCAAACACTTGCTCTATGCATAGCGCACACGTTGGGAGATTGGATAGATGGAGAAAAGGAGAGGATGAGCATGCTACATCAGTCAGGATTTTCATTAGCATAAAGCAGAATGACTAGTGTTTTTCTGATATACTGAACCTTTTTCCTTTGCATTTGTTCTTCTTGCTTGCAACCCAAAATGACCACCCGTGGACCTAGTATCGTGTTTGAGTGGCTGAAGACCCTCCAGCTCTCTCAGTATGTTGAGTGCTTCGTGGATAACGGCTATGATGATCTGGAAGTTTGCAAACAAATTGGGGACCCCGATCTGGATGCTATCGGTGTCTACATACCGCACCACCGGCGAAGGATCAACAACGCGGTGCAAAGGCTGAAAGATGAGGATGAGGAAGCCGCCGGGCTTTACTTCACGCTTGAGCCGATGCCCACCACGCCTCCCAACAGCCACCTGTTGGAACAATTCAAGTCCAAACTCTGGGGGTCAAAGTCTTGGACCGAACCAGACAGTGACTGGGTCGGGAGGAATGGGGGCGCATATCTGTGCGCACAAAGGAACCTGACGCTTGGCAAACAAAGGGAGTTGTTGATTAACCCCAAAATGAAGCTGAAGATCATGATTAGGGATAAAGTCATCAGAGATGGCATCAACCTCGCCAGGCCACCATACTCAAACAAGGTATATAAGTCACATAAAGGTTTTTGGTGTGCTTTGTCCAGTGTTGACCTCATATTCTCTTACAGAAACCCTGTACTGATCTCACATAAGTGACTGCTGCCTCCCAGTGTGCTCTCAGGTGATGGAGTGGTCAGTCTGTCTTTTGAAGATCACTTTGGTGGGGTTACCATCATGAGAGAGATATTAGTGCCTAGAATAGAGCTGTCCCAAGGTCAGTGAGTTCAGTTCACAGAGTCATCTAGAAGGTCATTGTATGCTGTAGCGTTAAGATTTCCCTTCACTGGAACTTAGGGAAACGAACAATGGAAAACAGCCCCAGACCATTATTCCTCCTCCACCATGCATTTGTGAAGGTAGATTTCTCATGGCATCCGCCAAACCCAGATTTGTCTGTTGGACTGGCAGCGAACGCATTTCCACTGCTCCAGAGTCTAATGGCAGCGAGTTTTACACCACTCCAGCTGATGCTTGGCATTGCGCATAGTGATTTTAGGCTTGTGTGTGTGGCTGCTCGGCCATGGAAACCTATTTCATGAAGCTCCCGACGAACAGTTATTGTGCTGACGTTGCTTTCAGAGGCAGTTTGGAACTCGGTAGTAAGTGTTGCAACCGAGGAAAGAAGATTTTTACGTGTTACGTGCATCAGCACTCTGCAGTCCCGTTCTGTGAGCTTGTGTGGCCTACCACTTCGCGGCTGAGTCGTTGTTGCTCCTAGACGTTTCCACTTCACAATAACAGAACTTTCAGTTGACCGGGGCAGCTCTAGCAGGGCAGAAATTTGACAAACTGACTTGTTGGAAAAGTGGCATCCTATGACGGTGCCACGTTGAATGTCACTGGCTCTTCATTAAGGCCATTCTACTGCCAAGGTTTGTCTATGGACTTTGCATGTCTGTGTGCTCAATTTTACACACCTGTCGGGTGTAGCTGAAGTAGTCGAATCCACTAATTTGAAAGGGTGTCCACATACACTATACATATCTATGTACAAAAGTATGTACTAATGGTCTAGTTCCTTTAGATAGAAACAAACTTAGCGACATTGGTCGGGGAGGATGGGTAGGAAGGAGTATACCACGACTGTCTAGCAAGCCAAAGGTTTCATGTTCGAGTCGTGTCGGGGACAACTGTAGCATTTTAGCTAACCCCTCCCCAAACCCTGTTCCAAACCTTAACCTGAATCTCCTAACGATTTTTTTCCTAACCTTTGTCATTTTCTTTATCCTAACCTTTTACTTAATTGATCCTAACCTTTGTTGTTAGTTCTCCTAACCACCAACATACACAATGTGCTGTCATTACTCAAAACCTTTGAGGAAACCCATTGCACTTAGTATATCTGAGTACAGTTACTTAAAGTGATTTTGTAGTCATTGCTCATACCGATAGAGTCACTGTGACCCTTTAGGGGGTCCAGATTTGAGTTGTATCAGCATGAAACATTTGAGTATCGCCCCCACTAAGCCACGCCTCTGATATACTTTCCCAGTGTGTCTTGCCTTTTAGAGTGAATTGTAGGGTTACCACCCATTTCCAGTTCTCTGACCTTCACGGTCCTAGGCAAATGTTGTCATTATATCTAAACTCTTTATGACTATTTATCTTATCAGGACTTATTTTGAGGCCTTGCCCTAACACTGTGGAATGAAACTCATGGTTTACAGGCCCCCCAAAATGTATATATATCCTGGCTAAAGGATTTACATCAATCTTCCAAATGGGATTTCTGGCAAACCTGGGAAATGTATCAGAATTTTGCAACCCTACCTGCAAGTCACATTAAGCTTGCTTGAAAAGTGAGGTGTAATTCCTATTGGAATCTAGACAGAGTTAGGATATCCAACAGTTAAGTTCTTAGTCACCCGTAACGTGCATTCATATTAACTGGCAGGGTTAGGATGACTGGCAGAGGAGACTACTTAATCCATTTAAATTGGAACAACCATTTCAGTAATGGGTACAAAAAATCGAACTAAATGATTGGATCAGTTTAGACAAATACATGTGATTTATCTTTGTGGCATAAGATTAGCCAATCAATATACTCAATGTACAAAAGCTACCTGCAGTAGAGCATGCTGGGCAAAAATGTAACTCGTTATCATAACAAAAAAATAATAATTGGACTTCTGATTTAGACTTGAGTCGGTGCCAAACATTTTAAGTAATAATTACTTTTTATTGACTTTCAGTTCAACTAGACGTATTTTAGTAAATCATGCCTTGGGGATTATGGTGTCAATTCTCCCTGTAATTCTCCTTTGTTGTTACAACAAAAAACAAGGCTTGCGAAAGTATTCACCCCCCTTTGCATTTTCCCTATTTTGTTGCCTTACAACCTGGAATTAAAATAGATTTTTTGGGGGGTTTGTATCATTTGATTTACACAACATTCCTACCACTTTGAAGATGAAAAATACTTTTTATTGTGAAACAAACAAGAAATAAGAAAAAAAAACGGAAAACTTGAGAGTGCATAACTATTCACCCCCCCAAAGTCAATACTTTCTAAAGCCACCTTTTGCAGCAATTACAGCTGCAAGTCTCTTGGGGTGTGTCTCTATAAGCTTGGCACATCTAGCCACTGGGATTTTTTCCCATTCTTCAAGGCAAAACTGCTCCAGCTCCTTCAAGTTCGATGGGTTCCGCTGGTGTACAGCAATCATTAAGTCGTACCACAGATTCTCAATTGGATTGAGGTCTGGGCTTTGATTAGGCCATTCCAAGACATGTAAATGTTTCCCCTTAAACCACTCGAGTGTTGCTTTACAGTGGTATTCTCGGGGTGATGAGAGGTGTTTGGTTTGTGCCAGACATAGCGTTTTCCCTGATGGCAAAACAGCCCGAGTCTCCCACATGCCTTTTGGCGAAAACCAAAAGTGTTTGCTTACTTTCTTCTGGCCACTCTTCCGTAAAGCCCAGCTCTGTGGGGTGTATGGCTTAAAGTGGTCCTATGGACAGATACTCCAATCTCCGCTGTGGAGCTTTGCAGCTTTGCAAGGATGTATTTGGTCTCTTTGTTGCCTCTCTGATTAATAACCTCCTTGCCTAGTCCTTGAGTGTTGGTGGGAGGCCCGGTCTTGGCAGGTTTGTTGTGGTGCCATATTCTTTCCATTTTTTAATAATGGATTTAATGGTGCTCCGTGGGATGTCCAAAATTTCTGATATTTTTTTTATAACCCAAAACTGATCTGTACTTCTCCACAACTTTGTCCCTGACCTGTTTGGAGAGCTCCTTGGTCTTCATGGTGCCACTTGCTTGGTGGTGCCCCTTGCTTAGTGGTGTTTCTTGCTTAGTGGTGTTGCGGACTCTGGGGCCTTTCAGAACAGGTGTATATATACTGAGATCATGTGACAGATCATGTCACACTTAGATTGCACACAGGTGGACTTTATTTAACAAATAATGTTACTTTTGAAGGTAATTGGTTGCACCAGATCTTATTTAATTTCTTCATAGCAAAGGGGGTGAATACATATGCACGCACCACTTCTCATTTATTTATTTTTTTCAATTCACTTATGTATGCCCATTACATGAAATGCAAATAAAAATCTATTTAAATTTCAGGTTGTAATGCAACAAAATAGTAAAAATGACAAGGGGGATGAATACTTTTTCAAGGCACTGTACGTTACGTCACCCAATTTGTATGCTATTGTACGACCGGGTACAACTCCTCTAATTCCTACGATACTCTACAACCTCTATTCCATTCATAATGTAACCTAACGTAAAGTAATATATCATACTAAATGGAGGGAATAAATATACAGTTGAAGTCGGAAGTTTACATACACTTAGGTTGGAGTCATTAAAAATCGCTTTTCAACCACTCCACAAATTTCTTGTTAACAAACTATAGTTTTGGCAAGTCGGTTAGGAGGGACTGGTGCACTTCATAAAATAGATGGCATCATGAGGGAGGGAAATTATGTGGATAGATTGAAGGAACATCTCAAGACATCAGTCAGGAAGTTAAAGCTTGGTCGCAAATGGGTCTTCCAAATGGACAATGACCCCAAGCATACTTCCAAAGTTGTGGCAAAATGGCTTAAGGACAACAAAGTCAAGGTATTGGAGTGGCCATCACAAAGCCCTGACCTCAATCCCATAGAAAATTTGTGGGCAGAACTGAAAAAGCGTGTGCGAGCAAGGAGGCCTACAAACCTGATTCATTTACACCAGCTCAGGAGGAAAGACCAAAATTCACCCAACTTATTGTGGGAAGCATGTTGAAGGCTACCCGAAACATTTGACCCAAGTTAAACAATTTAAAGGCAATGCTACCCAATACTAACTGAGTGTATGTAAACTTCTGGCCAAATGGGAATGTGATGAAAGAAATAAAAGCTGAAATAAATCATTCTCTCTACTATTATTCTGACATTTCACATTCTTAAAATAAAGTGGTGATCCTAACTGACCTAAGACAGGGACTTTTTACTAGGATTAAATGTCAGGAATTGTGAAAAACTGAGTTTAAATGTATCTGGCTAAGGTGTATGTAAACTTCTGACTTCAACTGTACATACCACATCCTACATATTGCCCTAAGAACAGGTTACACCCTGGGGAGGTCTGAGTTAGTGTTGCTGTGGTGTCAGCTGCCGTGAATCGACGGCATCATTCTCCAATTTCCTGTAGAGGGTGGCGATTTACAACCTGATAATTTTTCATTCACACTGACCTCACCTAGCTAGTGTCCTCAACTCTCAGGCCCCAGGACTGGGTCTTAAATGGTGGCTGAGAACTAGCATTAGAGTGTAGCATCATGTATCAGCGAGGCCTCTATGTTCATGGTGTTCCAGTGTTTCCCCTATATTATTTTGTAGGTGGGCGCAGAGTTCCTGAACATTGGTTGTGGACACAAAATTCCATTTGACTGTGTCTAAGTAATTAAAGGAAAAGCATTTGGGGATATCCCCCTACTGTATCTATTAGAGATTGAATTTCTATTTTTCCCTGTGGAAAGGGCAAGGCAGTTGTTCTATGATCAATTTAACTAAAATCCAATACAGCTTTCCTTACAGACTCATAAATCACAAATTCTCTTGGTGAAGAAAAACAACATCTTTTTAATGGACAGTTTGGGGTGTGTACGTTTGGCAGGAACACAAATAACGTGACAGTTTAGAGTGGAGAGAGGAACATCTTCCCTGTCTCTGTCTCTGTCTCTGTCTCTGTCTCTGTCTCTGTCTCTGTCTCTGTCCGGGCGTGTATACTTATGCATTTGTGCATGTCTGTATTTGCATCACAATGTGAGTCTATGGACTATAGCCTACACATTACATGTGCCAGTGAGGTGTGGTAGGCTACAAGGCATCTAGTGCTGCTAATGCTTATTTACCAAAACAAAACGATCTGCCAGATGTAGGTCTTATTTTGATTAAGTGTTGCATACAAGCATTTTTCATCAAGCATAAGGGTATGTGTGGGTGTGCGCTATGATGTTGTTGGGTGAGGAAGAGGGGTGAGTGAGAGGAGGAGGAGAGGGGTGTTGCTTTGCTCAATTTGCCTGTCTGTTGCCATGAAGCCATGTTCATTGAGAAGAGCTGACTGTAGATGTTGCACTCTCTCCTGACCTACTGGCCTGTTCACAGGGTAGGACACGCACGCATACAACAGTCGCGGTCAGTGCCGTTTAAGATGAGGCAGGCCAATTTTTTGACCTTATTTCTATATTAAATATTGGATGAATCTCATTCATATTCTATTCACCCGGTTCAATGTAACAGCGATAAGTTTAAACTACTACATGATACTAAAATTTTCCCTATACACATCATGAGGTTGCTACAACTTAGCCAATAAATGAAAGTTTACAACATAAATGCACACAGGTCAAGAGACAAATTTGAGGTGACAGACAGTGACACTCTTCCTGCATCTAGCTGATGTAGGGTATAATCATTAGTATACTTATTAGTCCAACAGTTGCAAACGAGAGTTTCTATTGGACAAATTCAGGTGTGTTTATCCCTGTTTCGTTCCATTTGCTTCCGTTTAAGAAATGTTTTTCAACAGAATCGACGGAATGAATACACCCCTGATCACGCGTAAACAGAGTTCACTGTCATAACAGCCACGTTGTATTCCTTCTCTTCCCTTCGCTTGTGGACTTCAATGTACAACACATTAGCTGTATGTGACCTGGCGAAAAAATCCTTCCTAGCCAAACCTCTACAAACAGCCTACATCGTTGTCACCATATTAGCTAGTGTAACGTCATAGTCACCATAGCTAATAGAACTAACACGTTAGTAAAGCTGCAATAATGTTAGTGTACAGTAAGTAAGCAGTTACACCAGCAATCAGTGGCAATCTTGACTTGGAGGAGTTCCAGTGTTGTGTTGGAAAGTCATAGCCAGCTAGCTAACATAGCAGCCCTCTGTTTGAGCAAGGTGTTTCAGTAGGCTAAACTAGCTAGCTGCATTTACTAGTTAAGTAAATTAAACAATGACAATCTATCTCTCTATTTCTCTCTTGCTTCTTCATTTTGGAAGAAATTAATTTCATCAAAACTTTTCAACTATTGTCTTTCTCTCTGAGTTAACTACTCACCACATTGTATACACTGCAGTGCTAGCTAGCTGTAGCGTATGCTTTCAGTACTAGATTAATTCTCTGATCCTTTGATTGGGTGGACAACATGTCAGTTCATGCTGGAAGAGCTCTGATAGGCTGGAGGACATCCTCCGGAAGTTGTCATAATTACAGTGGAAGTCTATGGAAGGGGGTGAGAACCATGGGCCTCCTAGGTTTTGTATTGAAGTTAATGTACCCAGAGGAGGACAGAAGCTAGCTGTCCTCCAGCTACACCATGGTGCTACCCTACAGAGTGCTGTTGAGGCTACTGTAGACCTTCTTTGCAAAATAATGTGTTTTAATCAGTTATTTGGTGATATATTTAGTATAGTTGTATCTAAAATGGATAACTTTTTAAATGTTTTACAATTTAAATTGTTATGCCCCACTCAGTAGATGACACATCAGTGTGAGTGGTTGCCAAGACGACCAGGAGCATGAACGACCCCACCATGTCCGCACAGCAGGGAATCCGTGTGTCATGAGGAGCGAATATAAAAGAAAAGAGAGGAGAAAAAAAAGAGAGATCAGTCTTATCCAGGCTTATGACAGGTTATTATTTAGTGGCATTTAAAGCATCACTCGATGCAGGAGACAAATATCTATTTTTCGACCAGACACGGTTTATTTTGTCTTCCTGTACTGTGCGAGGTTAAAAGGTTTCCCTGTCATATTTAAAGGATTATTCTTTCATCTCTCTACTGTAGTTACTGAATTGCACCTCACTGGGGTGGCTGTTAGCCTAGTGGTAAGAGCATTGGGCCAGTAACAGAAAGGTTGCTGGATCAAATCTCCGAGCTGACAAGGTAAAAATCTGTTGTTCTGCTCCTGAACAAGGCAGTTAACCCACTGTTCCCCATTAGGCTGTCATTGTAAATAAGAATTTGTTCTTAACTGACTTGCCTAATTAAATAAAGGTTAAATAAATAAAAAGGACCTGCAGATGTGTGACACACTTTCCTATGGAGTCTGAAACAACAGAATTAAGAGTGTAGTGGTGGCATTGTTTCCTGAACTCTCTTTTCATTTGTTCTATATATGTGTGATTAAAGCTGCACTTTGCAGAAATCGATCTGTCATCTCCTGGTTACTAAGTCTAATAGTTTGCCTAATTTCAGTTTACGTGACAAAACAATCACGTAAAGTGAAGCACAGAGAAAGCGAACATAGAACATATCTACCGCTTCTTAGACTTACTTTCAATGAGAATGACAGATCAATAACTCATATTTCTATGTGAATGTGGCCAGGTTGCCCAAAAAAGTTACATATTACAGCTTTAAATCTGGTCAGAATTCCAGCCCATAGGCACTACTTTTGACCTGCGCTCATAGGACTCTGGTTAAAAGTATTGCACTATGTAGGGAAGAGCAGGGTGCCATTTCAGATGCCTCCTCACTGTAGCCTACTGTTCCCTAGATAAAGGTGAGTGGCCAGTCCAGTTTCCCTCATTATAATGCTCTACAAAATGCCCATTTACCCATGTGACATTTGTCATAGTCTCAGAAGACTATGACAAATGTGAAATATAAAATCTAGATTAAATGCTGACAGTTCACAGCTCTAGTAGTAAACCACCAATGAGAAGGGCTGACAGAGATGATGAGCAGCTAAGAAGTGTGACTGTTGTAGTGAAGTCATAGGGTGACCTCATGTTGGTTGTTGTCTCTTGGCAGATTCTATAAGTAGAGGAAAGTCTGACGTTCTCTGCTCCGGCCTGGAAGGAGATGAGTAAGGAATAAGGATGCATATGGATGCTGTTTGATTGCTGGCTCTGCCACAATGGTGAAATCATTGTTTAGAATGTTTGCTTTGATAAAATAATCTTGTAAGACAAAGGATTCTCCCTCCGTAACAAGAACATTAATACTGTGAATTTTCACCGGTCTACAGTATATCCTGTACATCTTGTACTGTCTAGATTCTAGAGCTGGAGTCCAAATAGAAGCCATGCTGTTCTGAGCTAGTGAAAAGACAGAAGTGCAAGTTTTGGTCAAGGTTCATCGAAATACATACACTGAGTGTACAAAACATTAAGAACAACTGCTCTTTCCATGATATCGACTGACCAGGTGAATCCAGGAGAAAGCTATGATCCCTTATTGATGTCACTTGTTAAATTCACTTCAATCATTTTCGTTGAAGTGGAGGAGACAGGTTCAGGAAGGATTTTTAAGCTTTGAGCTTTTAAGCTTTAAGCTTTGTGTATGTTTGCCATTCAGAGAGTGAATGGGTATGAAAACAATTTAAGGGTATGGTAATAGGTGCCAGTCGCACTGGCTTGTGTCAAGAACTGCAACGCTGCTGGGGTTTTCACATTGAACAGTTTCCTGTGTGTATCAAGAATGAGCCAGCATCCCTGTGGAACGCTTGACACCTTGTGGAGTCCGTGCCCTGACTAATTGAGGCTGTTCTAACGGCAGGGAAGGGAATGGGAATGGGAATGTCAGATATTTTGTATTTATACAACAACTTAATGTGTTTTACTGTTCTTCTTCTATTAGCACACCTAAATTGGGATATTTGTTAAACGTGTCGACAAGTTAATAGGCTATTTACTGTATTGCAAAAGTGATGTTGAATTGTGTTTGGTTGTCAACGCAGCCAAATATTAACATTTGAAGGAGATGGTTCTTTTGTGCCACGGACATGTCTGGATTTAATTCCAGTTTGTCTACAAATAAAAATTGACATTTTGGATTCACGTTTCCATCTCAACCAAAAATAAAAGTTAAAGTATAGGACTAAATCAAATCAAACGTTATTTAAAGGGAATTTAAAGTTTGATTTGATTTAGTCCTATTGTTTAACATCAATTTTTGGGGATATGGAGATGTGAATCTAACATATTAAAGTCAGACTAAGTCAGTGGCACAGATGGAACTATCCAAGCAGAAGATACATCTCCTTACAATGTTGATATTTGGTTGTGTTGACAACCAAACACAATTCAATATCCAGTTTGGCTAACAATTAATAATTGATATTTTGGATTCACGTCTGCATCTCAACCAAAAATCTAAATTAAAGAATAGGACTACATCTAATATAATCCAACTTTAATGCATTTAAATAAAGTTAGAATTGATTTAGTCCTATTTTTTTATTAACTTACATTTTTGGTTGAGATGGAGATGTGAATCCAACATATTAATGATTAACTTAAATTTGAAATCAACCAAAGCTTGAAACCCTAGGCCTTGAAACCCTTGGCCTATTTTTAAATATCCTATTTTTAGTTCAACCCTTGGTTGAATTGAAACAAAAGCTGTTGATGACTTTGCAAAGTATCGTTGAATATATATATGACTTACAAAGTATGGTTAAATTTTATTTGCTCTGTAAAACCTTCCCTTTGGAATGTCTTCGATAGCAACAGAGAACATATTTAGTCATTAAAAGATCTATCTGTAATCATTCTCACTATAGCACATAGGTAGTAGTCATTGACAATCTCAAAGCTAAGCAAAGCTTGGCTTGGTTAAAACCCTGGATGGGCGAGAGCTGTACATGTTTTCAAATGACGTCTGCTTGTTGTTTATCACCATCCTTCCTAACATTTGTGTGGAGTTGAGTCAGATGTGGGCATACTGCAACATTAATGCTGTGGTGGAAAAAGTACTCAATTGTCATACTTGAGTAAAAGTAGAGATACCTTAATAGAAAAGGACTTAAGTAAAAGTTAAAGTCACCCAGTAAAATCTTACTTGAGTAAAAGCAAAAGTATTTGGTTTTAAATATACTTAAGTATCAAAAGTAAATGTAATTGCTAAAATATACTTAAGTATCAAAAGTAAAAGTAAAAGTATAAATAATAAAAAATTCCTTATATTAAGCAAACCAGACGGCAAGATTTCCTTGTTTTTTTTTTATTTACGGATTGCCAGGGGCACACTCCAAACCTCAGACATAATTTACAAATGAAGCATGTGTTTATTGAGTCCGCCAGATCAGAGGCAGTAGGGATGACCAGGGATGTTCTCCTGATTAGTGTGAGAATTATAATTTTTCTGTCCTGCTAAGCATTCGAAACATACCTAGTACTTTTGGGTGTCAGGGAAAATGTATGAGGTAAAAAGTACATTATTTTCTTTAGGAATGTAGTGAAGTTAAAGTTGTCAAAAATTGTATGAAATGTAAAGTGAAGTACAGATACCCCAAAAACTACAAACATTTATTTACTTAAGTACCTTGCAAAAGTATTCATCCCCTTGGCATTTTTCCTATTTTGTTGCATTACAACCTGTAATTTAAATAGATTTTTATTTGGATTTCATGTAATGGACAAACACAAAATAGTCCAAATTGGTGAAGTGAATTTTTGTTTCTTTTTTCAAACTATTTAAATACAATAAACAAACAGAAAAGTGATGCGTGCATATGTATTCACCCCCTTTGCAATGAAGCCCCTAAATAAAATCTAGTGCAACCAATTACCCTCAGAAGTCACATAATTAGTTAAATAAAGTCCACCTTTGTGCAATCTAAGCGTCAAATGATCTGTCACATGATCTCAGTATATATACACCTGTTCTGAAAGGCCCCAGAGTCTGCAACACCACTAAGCAAGGTGCACCACCAAGCAAGTGGCACCATGAAGACCAAGGTACTCTCCAAACAGGGACAAAGTTGTGGAGATGTACAGATCAGGGTTGGGTTATAAAAAAATATCCGAAACTTTTAACATCCCACGGAGCACAATTAAATCCATTATTAAAAAATGGAAAGAATATGGCACCACAACAAACCTGCCACCAAAACTCATGGACCAGGTAAGGAGGGCATTAAACAGAGAGGCATCAAAGAGACCAAAGACAACCCTGAAGGAGCTGCAAAGCTCCACAGCAGAGATTGGAGTATCTGTCCATAGGACCACTTTAAGCCGTACACTCCACAGAGCTAGGCATTACGGAAGAGGGGCCAGAAAAAAGCCATTGCTTAAAGAAAAAAGTAAGCAAACACGTTTGGTGTTTGCCAAAAGGCATGTGGGAGACTCCTCAAACACATGGAAGAAGGTACTCTGGTCAGATGTGACAAAAATCAAGCTTTTTTGACATCAGGGAAAACACAATGTCTGGCGCAAACCCAACACCTCTCATCACCCCGAGAATACCATCCACACAGTGAAGCATGGTGGTGGCAGCATCATGCTGTGGAGAAGTTTTTAATCGGCAGGGACTGGGAAACTGGTCAGAATTGAAGGAATGATGGATGGCGCTAAATACAGGGAAATTCTTGAGGGAAACCTGTTTCAGTCTTCCAGAGATTTGAGACTGGGACAGAGGTACACTTTCCAGCAGCACAATGACCCTAAGTATACTGTTAAAGCAACAATCGATTGGTTTAAGGGGAAACATTTAACATGTCTTGGAATGGCCTAGTGAATGCCCATACCTCAATCCAATTGAGAATCTGTGGTATGACTTGCAGATTGCTGTACACCAGCGGAACTTTTCCAACTTGAATGAGCTGGAGCAGTTTAGCCTTGAAGAATGGGCAAAAATCCCAGTGGCTAGATGTGCCAAGCTTCTAGAGACATACCGTAAGAGACTTGCAGCTGTAACTGCTGGCTCTACAAGGTGGCTCTACAAAGTATTGCCTTTGGGGGAGTGAATAGTTATGCACGCTCAAGTTTCGTTTTTGTCTTATTTCTTGTTTGTTTCACAATAAAAAATGTTTAGCATCTTCAAAGTGGTAGGCATGTTGTGTAAATCAAATGATACAAACCTCCAAAAAATCCATTTTAATTCCAGGTTGTAAGGCAACAAAATAGGAAAAATGCCAAGGGGGGTGAACACTTTGGCAATCTACTGTAAGTACTTTACATCACTGCGTTAATGGCAAATGAGAAGGTTTCCTGTATTCATCCTAGTGGACCTGGGAAGCTCCCTTGTCTGTCTGTCTGTCTGCTACTGTGGCTCAAAGAGAAAAGCCACTTTCCCCATTTGTGGTATGATTTGATTTCTCCTTTCCGTGAATCTCCTGAACATCTTGCTTTTCAAAATGCTGTTTAAAAGGAGCCCCTTTCTTCTCCAGAATAGTCGGTGTTTGATTACAGTATGCATGGCATGTCGTGTTTTAGCATAAAAGAGATACAACTTTAATGGTCATTTTTTAAAGCCACCGTGTAATGTACTGGCGCACTTGAGACACTCACTGTACTGAACAGTTATATTATTATATTAGCCCATAATGCCATTTAGGGAACTTTTAACATATTGCAGCATTTGGCTGCAGTACAGTATATTATGAATGTACCACTGCATTTATTTATTGTGTTGAAGTGAATTAATCTTAATTTTCTGTTTATAAGAGCACGTAGATCCACCAGAGATCTAGCATCCTGTTGTGCCTGCCTGGTCTCTTTTTGTGTCTCTGCTCCTATATGGAAAGATGAACAGGGATGGTCTTTTATATCTGAAGAACACACGCACACACGCACACACGCACCTCTGTGCTTAATGAACCACCATGTTACTACAGGAAAAGGAGGGCTGAGCACGCCCCCATTCAAATCGACGGGGCTGTAGTGGAGCTCCCATCAGGAAAGATAAACAGGGACTATTTGCATTAAACCCCCCTTTTTTTACGCTGCTGCTACTCGCTGTATTAATCTATGCATACTTACCTGTACATATTACCTCAATTACCTTGACTAACCTGTACCCCTGCACATTGACTCGATACCGGTATCCCCTTTACAGTTGAAGTCGGAAGTTTACATACACCTTAGCCTCAGTTTTTCACAATTGCTGACATTTAATCCAAGTAAAGATTCCCTGTCAGATCAGTTAGGATCAGCACTTTATTTTAAGAATGTTAAATGTCTGAATAATAGTAGAGAGAATGATTTATTTCAGCTTTTACTTCTTTCATCTCATTCCCAGTGGGACAGAAGTTTGCATACACTCAGTTAGTATTTGGTAGCATTGCCTTTAAATTGTTTAACTTGGGTCAAACGTTACGGGAGCCTTCCACAAGCTTCCCACAATAAGTTGGGTGAATTTTGTCCATTCCTCTTCACAGAGCTGGTGTAACTGAGTCAGGTTTATAGGCCTCCTTGCTCGCACATGCTTTTTCAGTTCTGCAGACAAATTTTCTATAAGATTGAGGTCAGGGCTTTGTGATGGCCACTCCAATACCTTGACTTTGTTGTCCTTAAGCCATTTTGCCACAACTTTGGAAGTATGCTTGGGGTCATTGTCCATTTGGAAGACCCATTTGCGACCAAGCTTTAACTTCCTGACTGATGTCTTGAGATGTTGCTTCAATATATCCACACATATATTTCCTCCCTCATGATGCCATCTATTTTGTGAAGTGCACCAGTCCCTCCTGCAGCAAAGCACCCCCACAACATGATTCTGCCACCCCCGTGCTTCACGGTGCGATGGTGTTCTTCGGCTTGCAAGCATCCCCCTTTGTCCTCCAAACATAACGATGGTCATTATGGCCAAACAGTTCTATTTTTGTTTCATCAGACCAGAGGACATTTAATGGTGTTTATGCTTGTGTACTATTGTTTGTACAGATGAACGTGATACCTTCAGGCATTTGGAAATTGCTCCGAAGGATGAACCAGACTTGGGGAGGTCTCCAATTTTTTTTCTGAGGTCTTTCTTTTTTCTGAGGCTGATTTCTTTTGATTTTCCCGTGATGTCAAGCAAAGTGGTATGTAAACCTCCGACTTCAACTGTATATCGCCTTGTTTTTGTTCTTTTATTGTTTTACTTTTTTAAACTTTAGTTCTTAAAACTGTATTGTTGGGTAAGGGCTTGTAAGTAAGCCTTTCACTGTAAGGTCTTGTTGTTATTCGGCTCATGTGACAAATAAAATGTGATTTGATTTGATTAGGTAAAACACCCAGTCGCTAACAGAAATAGTATATACTGTACTACTACCCTGTGCCTCAAGTCTGTTTGCTTTTATGTACAGTATATTTGATTACGCAAACAGATCATTTCAACCTTTTGTTCCTATTTAATAATTAGAAGGCGCAGTACATATTTACAGAAGATTAACAAGACATGCTGCTTCTTTGCTATAAAGGCTAATGCTACTGTGTAGGCTGAGTTGTATTACCTTTGTTGCCATAATTATTATTTTCCATAGCACAGGAAATAGTCATATAACACCCTATCTCCCTGATATTTGAGCCCACAAAGAGCATTGCTAATGTTGTTTACTGTTGGCATAGATATCCTCTGAAGTGTCGTTGAAATGAGGCTATAGAACCTTAAGCCAACACTTCATTACAGGGACTTTACACTCTTAGAAGAAAAGGTGCTGTCTAGAACCTTAAAGGGTTCTACCTGGTAACAAAAATGTTCCTTCTATGGGGACACCTGAAGAATCCTTTTGGAACCATTTTTTTTACTGGGAGACATAAATACCCATGATCCTTATCTAGACCACAGGAAGCTCTTGTCTGGGAGAAAGAGACCATTTATCATTGCTTCTAGATGTAAACATACTCATCCATAGTCATGGGAAGTAGGGGTGCTGAGGGTGCTGCAGCACCCCCAGAAAAATCTGAATTAAATAAAAAAAGAAATGTATTATTTTTGGAAAAAATGTTATCACAAAAATAGTTCACTGGGCCTTTATTAGCAGACCGATATAGACCTCTGTACTGCAGGCAACACTTTTTTTAGCATCTCAGCTTTTGCAAAAAAAAGTAGTTGTTTAACTAAAAACAGTATCTTGCAGGATTCAATAGTTGGAATTGTAAGAGTTGTTGCCCTGGCCCTTTCTCTGCGATTGTCATTCTAATGGAATCCAGAAGGAACAAGACCCTGTCCTCAAACATTATTATCAAAAGGTGCAAAGTTAGGGGCAAAAAAAAAGTAGTTGTTTAACTAAAAACAGTATCTTGCAGGATTCAATAGTTGGAATTGTAAGAGTTGTTGCCCTGGCCCTTTCTCTGCGATTGTCATTCTAATGGAATGACAATCGCAGAGACACAAAACATCCACATCAAATGATTTTTTTTTATTGGAAAACAGCCACTTTTTGTGCAGTATTAATTTACCATCCTTACAAACCACCACAAATGACTGTATTGTACATAGGCTGGTCATCTAGGTTTGTACCTGTAGACTTTCCATCACAATGAAGAAAAACAATGCACAATACAGTAATTGACTACAATGAGAGATCAAGCGGTTTGTGATGTGTTAATGTGGCTCAGTTGGTAGAGCATGATGCTTGCTATATAAGGGTTGTAGGCTTGTATCCCATAGGGGACCGGTATGCAAATGTATGCACTCTACTGTAAATTGCTCTGGATAAGAGCGTCTATAAGAGCGTCAGTTTTCGCATAGAAATAAGTTGCATTTGCAAAGCATTTAAAAAAACTGGAAAACATATATCAAACAAGTATTTTTATATTCCACAAGTATTATCAGATTAACTGTTTTGTACACATAACTATCAGACTAAGTTACAAATGCTGGTAAACACTCCAATACATTTAGTTTAAATTATTTTCGCAAAAGTAGTGCACTGGGCCTTTACTAGTCCTGTATTAGAGGACCGACATAGAAGTCTTCAGCTCTGGTATTTTTTTTGCTGCATCTCAAACTGGTGCACCTGGCATCAAAGGCACTTAAATATGTTGTCTTGCCATTCACCCTGTGATTGAATTGGATTTAACAAGTGACATCAATAAGGGTTCATAGATTTCACCTGGTCATTTTGGAGAGAGCAGTTCATAATGTTTTGTACGCTCAGTATACAGCAACCTAATAGCAATTTGAGCCCTCCATTTATGTCCTTGTTTGACTTTAAAATAGTATCATAAATAATGTTTATCCAAAACCACAATATAATGAACAAGTGATTCCAACATGTCATATTGCAACTGTCCTCCTCTAACCAGCTGTGTTGTGGTGACACTGTTGCCATTTCAGAGCATGGAGGCTGAGGAGACACAATGTGAGGAGGGAGGGGGTAATGTGTATTACATATTCAAGCTGTATGCATACAGAGGGATCTCAGTGATACATTTTGTACATTCCTCTTACAATCTCCACATTCACATTGCAAACCCTCCTATCTGTTTAGATCCACAAACAACTTCTGTGTGCTTTTGTCCTTTTGAAGTAATTTTCTCTTGAACTGTTTTGTTTTTATTGGCCCTACAACTCACGCTAAATAAAGTATTTAAATCAGTGAACATTTTAAATGTATCTGTGTGTCCTAAAATAATACATTTAGCAAAATCTCTAGTGGTAGTAACATTGATTGCATGTCTGCATTGGATGCACTGTCTTCATGGTGAATCTGAGCGATGTCCTTTTAAAAGATGGTAGTACTTCCCAGGGCTGATGTGCTGTAACATGGCCTCCATTAATGATTCAGGGGCAGCAGAACGTTGTGTGTGTTCGTGTGTGTGCATGGTTGTGGTTGTGTTTAAAAATATGTATTTCTTTATTTAACCTTTATTTAACTAGGCAAGTCAGTTAAGAACAAATTTGTATTTACAATGATGGCCTACTAAAAGGCAAAAGGCCTCCTGCGGGGACGGGGGCTGGGATAAAAAATAAAAATGTAGGACAAAACACACATCATGACTAGAGAGACACCACAACACTACATAAATAGAGACCTAAGATGACAACAAAGCATGGCAGCAACATATGACAACACAGAATGGTAGCAAGACAACATGACAACAACATGGTAGCAACACAACATGGTAGCAGCACAAAACATAGTAAAAACATTATTGGGCACAGACAACAAACAGCACAAAGGGCAAGAAGATTGCATACCAGAATACTGTAGAAAGCCAGTCAGTTGATTGTTAACAAGTTTTTCCAACAATTTTGACAAACAGGGCAAAATAGAAATTGACCTAAAACAGTTAGGATCAGCTTGATCTCCCCCTTTAAATAAAGGACGCACCATGGCTGCCCTCCAAGCAATGGGAACCTCCCCAGAGAGGAGAGAGGTTAAAAAGGTCAGAGATGATAGGGGCTGCAACCTTAAAGAAGAAAGGGTCTAAACCATCTGACCCAGATGCTTTTTGGGGGACAAGTTTAAGGACCTCCTTTAGCACCTCAGACTCAGTGACTGCCTGCAGGGAGAAACCTTGTAGCAGGGCAGGGAAAAAGAGGGAGGAGCATCGGGGCTAGTCGCATTAGAAGGGGTGGGAGATGAGGAAATGTTGGACGGGCAAGGAGGCATGGCTGAGTCAAATAGGAGCCATGTGCTCCTTGTCAGTAACAACCACATTATCAACATTAAGGGACATGGGCAGCTGTGAGGAGGAGGATTTATTCTCCAGGTCTTTAACTGTTTTCCAGAACTTCTTGGGGCTAGACCCACAGAGAGAGAACTGCTCTCTGTGGGTCTAACCCCAAAGTAACTAACTTTGGCCTTTCTGTCATGTATGCTCCCTCTCTGGCCTCTAGGTCACCAGGCTGCTTGTTACGGCACACACCAGTCCACATCGTTACGCGCACCTGCGCGTCATCAGAATCACCTGGACTCCATCACTTCCCTGATTACCTTCCCTATATGTGTCACTCCCTGTGGTTCCTTCCCCAGGTGTCATTGTTTCTGTTTCAGTTTCATGTCTGTGTGCTGTTAGTGTTTCTTGTTCTGTATTATTTTCTGTTTAATTTATTTAAACACTAACTCCCTGAACTTGCTTCCCGACTCTTAGCGCACATCGTTACACATAGCCTGAGTGCACTTATTTCTCATTTGTGTGAACGAGAGCCAGTCAGCTTCAGTATGCGTGTGCCAAGCCTTTTGCCAAATGTAATTCTTGAGGTGGAGTAACTCTGAAAGATTACGGTCAAACCAGGGGCTGAAACTGTTTTTAATTACAAAAAAATTATTGGGCATGTTTGTTACAATACCACTGAAAATATCAAAAAGGAAGCATCTTCGACAGAGGGGATCAAGCTGATTCTATGCCAATTTACAGAGGCAAAGTTATGAAGGAAGGCATGCTCATTAAAGGTTTTTTGCAAGTGTCTATGACAAATCAGGACAGGTTGTTTCACTGACCAGCATTTACATACACAGGCTGTAAAACAGTGATCACTAAGGTCATTACAGAAAACACCAGGCTGATACCTATCAGGATTATTTGTGAGGAAAACATCAAGGAGAGTAGCCTTTTCTGGGTGTTTGTAGTCATACCTTGTAGGATTGGTAATAATCTGAGAAATATTTATTTTTATTTTTTATAGATTTCACCTTCATTTAACCAGGTAGGCAAGTTGAGAACAAGTTCTCATTTACAACTGCGACCTGGCCAAGATAAAACAAAGCAGTTCGACACATACAACAACACAGAGTTAAACATGGAGTAAAACAAATATACAGTCAATAATACAGTAGAAAAACAAATCTATATACAAAGAGTGCAAATGAGGTAAGATAAGGAAGGTAAAGCAATAAATAGGCCATGTTGGCAAAGTAATTACAATATAGCATTTAAATAGTGGAATGCTAGATGTGCGGTAGATGAATGTTCAATGTAGAAAAACTGGGGTGCAAAGGAACAAGATGAATAAAAAATACGGTAGGGGAGGAGGTAGTTGGTTGGGCTATTTACAGATGGACTATATACAGGTGCAGGGGTCTGTGAGCTGCTCTGACAGCTGGTGCTTAAAGCTGGTGAGGGAGATAAGTGTCTCCAGTTTCAGAGATTTTTGTAGTTCGTTCCAGTCATTGGCAGCAGAGAACTGGAAGGAAAGTCGGCCAAAGGAGGAATTGGCTTTGGGGGTGACCAGTGAGATATACCTGCTGGAGCGCGTGCTACGGGTTGGTGCTGCTATGGTGACCAGCGAGCTGAGATAAGGCGGGGCTTTACCTAGCAGGGACTTGTAGATGACCTGGAGCCAGTGGGTATGGTGACGAGTGTAATGCGAAGGCCAGGTCGCAGTGGTGGGTGGTATATGGGGCTTTGGTGACAAAACGGATGGCACTGTGATAGACTGCATCCAATTTGTTGAGTAGAGTATTGGAGGCTATTTTGTAAATGACATCACCGAAGTCGAGGATCGGTAGGATAGTCAGTTTTACGAGGGTATGTTTGGCAGCATGAGTGAAGGATGCTTTGTTGCGAAATAGGAAGCCGATTCTAGATTTAATTTTGGATTGGAGATGTTTGATGTGAGTCTGGAAGGAGAGTTTACAGTCTAACCAGACACCTAGGTATTTGTAGTTGTCCACATAATCTAAGACAAAACCGTCCAGAGTAATGATGCTGGACAGGCGGGCAGGTGCGGGCAGCGATCGGTTGAAGAGCATGCATTTAGTTTTACTTGCGTTTAAGAGCAGTTGGAGGCCATGGAAGGAGAGTTGTATGGCATTGAAGCTCGTCTGGAGGGTATTTAACACAGTGTCCAAAGAAGGGCCAGAAGTATACAGAATGGTGTCGTCTGCATAGAGGTGGATCAGAGACTCACCAGCAGCAAGAGCTACATCATTGATGTATACAGAGAAGAGAGTCGGCCCAAGAATTGAACCCTGTGGCACCCCCATAGAGACTGCCAGAGGCCCAGACAACAGGCCCTCTGATTTGACACACTGAACTCTATCGGAGAAGTAGTTGGTGAACCATGCGAGGCAATCATTTGAGAAACCAAGGCTGTTGAGTTTGCCGATAAGGATGTGGTGATTGACAGAGTCGAAAGCCTTGGCCAGATAAATGAATACGGCTGCACAGTAATGTTTCTTATCGTTGTTTAGGACCTTGAGCGTGGCTGAGGTGCACCCATGACCAGCTCTGAAACCAGATTGCATAGCGGAGAAGGTACGGTGGGATTGGAAATGGTCGGTAATCTGTTTGTTAACTTGGCTTTCAAAGACCTTAGAAAGGCAGGGTAGGATAAATATTGGTCTGTAGCATTTTGGGTCAAGAGTGTCTCCCCTTTTGAAGTGGGGGATGACCGCAGCTGCTTTCCAGTCTTTGGGAATCTCAGACGACACGAAAGAGAGGTTTAACAGGCTAGTAATAGCGGTTGCAACAATTTCGGCAGATAATTTTAGAAAGAAAGGGTCCAGATTGTCTAGCCCGGCTGATTTGTAGGGGTCCAGATTTTGTAGCTCTTTCAGAACATCAGCTAACTGGATTTTGGAGAAGGAGAAATGGGGGAGGCTTGGGCGAGTTGCTGAGGGGGGTGCAGGGCTGTTGACCGGGGTAAGGGTAGCCAGGTGGAAGGCATGGCCAGCCGCAGAAAAATGCTTATTGAAATTCTCAATTATTGTGGATTTATCGGTGGTGACAGCGTTTCCTATCCTCAGTGCAGTGGGCAGCTGGGAGGAGGTGCTCTTATTCTCCATGGACTTTACATTGTCCCAGAACAATTTTGAGTTTGTGTTTCAGGAAGCAAATTTCTGCTTGAAAAAGCTAGCCTTGGCTTTCCTAACTGCCAGTGTATATTGGTTCCTGACTTCCCTGAAAAGTTACATATCACAGGGGCTGTTTGATGCTAATGCAGAAAGCCACAGGATGTTTTTGTGCTGGTCAAGGGCAGACAGGTCTGGAGAGAACCAAGGGCTATATCTGTTCCTGGTTCTAAATTTCTTGAATGGGGCATGCTTATTTAAGATGGTGAGGAAGGCACTTTTAAAGAATAACCAGGCATCCTCTACTGACGGGATGAGGTCATATCCTTCCAGGATACCCGGGCCAGGTCGATTAGAAAGGCCTGCTCGCTGAAGTGTTTTAGGGAGCGTTTGACAGTAATGAGGGGAGGTCTTTTGACTGCAAACCCATTATGGATGCAGGCAATGATCGCTGAGATCTTGGTTGAAAACAGCAAAGGTGTATTTGGAGGGCAAGTTAGTTAGGATGACATCTATGAGGGTGCCCTTGTTTACGGCTTTGGGGTTGTACCTAGTAGGTTCATTGATGATTTGTGTGAGGTTGAGGGCATCAAGCTTAGATTGTAGGATGGCTGGGGTGTTAAGCATGTCCCAGTTTAGGTCACCTAGCAGTACGAACTCTGAAGATAGATGGGGGGCAATCAGTTCACATTTAGGGAGTACCATTGCTTTAGGACTTGGTCAAGTGATTTAAGCATGTCCCAGTTTAAGTCACCTAGCAGTACAAATTCAGACTTAGTGTAAGGGCCAGGACAGAGTTTAGGGCAGGTAGGGTTCAGGCCGGTGCTGATGGTGGACGATAACACCCAGCTACAGTCAACAAAGAGCTATTTGAGTGTGTGTTTTTGTGTGTAGACAGAAGAGGTGAAGAACTGTGATTTATACACAACCTGTTTTTATTAAATAAAATGGAGGTGATTTATCTGGGGCCATTTACTATGCTTTAGGGATGGCATTGTATCCCTGTTAGAGCTACAGTAGGCTAGAGCCAGGGGGTGAGGGGAGACGTTTAAAAACATGGACGCTCACCTTAGTACATTAATGGGCTGTTCTGGGCTGCCTGAAATTGATTATGTGAAGGGGTTTGGTTTAAGCCAGAGATTTTACAGTAGAGTTATGGAAGATGGGGGTACAGTGGAGTCCTTGGGTTACCATTACCACAACTTTTGGAGAGGTTAGGTTTACCTACCCCCAGTCCTCTGGCTCCTGCCTCACTCTGCATCTATTAAAATGTCACTGGACTAATTTGTCCAAAATAACCTTTGTGGGAAATAATCCACCTCTTTTAGTTTTTGAGTCCTCTTGTGTTTGGAGTTTCTCCAGGACATGCTATTGTAGGCATGGTGAAAGCCCAATAGTCCAGGAAGTGCAAGACTTGCACTCACTCGTAAATGAAAAGTTAATTGTTTAAATACTCCAAATCCATGAGCAAGAGTTGCGCCTTCTCCACTTTCTGAACCTATCTATTTAGTCTGCTCGCCTCGACATTAGTTAAACCATTGAACCACGGTGAAAGCCCAGTCCACCCCGCTCAATCAATAATATGCTATTTATCACATTATCGTAAACAACAAGTGTATTGGCATATTTTCTCTATTCTATCCAATAAATATTACCACTGCCCTGGCGAGAGAGGGGCTAATTCTGACACACACTCACTGCAGGCTTTATTGCACATCTGTAGAGATGATGGCAGTGTGGCACTTCAGATTTCAAGTTACAAACAAACGGATGCTTCTTCGTTCTAGCATATAAAACTTAGACTTTCTAATATAAAATGGGAAACGTGAAAATGTTTCTTATAATTCCTCTAATTCTAATAACTTATAAGTGCAATAAATGAAGGCTATTGTGTGCAGTAAATTCAAGATAGCATGACAGGTTTTACCCTCAGTAGAAGCAGGTAGTTAGGATTGAGAGGCTCAAGGTCGTTGAGGTCGTTGGTCACCGTTGTTAATGGCCTGTCATTTATGATTGCCTCGACCTCGCACAGAGCTGTTTGCAACGCCTCGTCATCCGGGGCTTGTTCTTTGAGGATTGATGCTAGAATCTTCTTCACTAGCCGAATCAGCCTTTCCCATACTCCTCCATGGTGGTCTCCTGATGGAGGAGGAACAACCATTTTACTCCAACGTTACGTAATGTGTTCTGAATCTTCTTGTGATCCAGTTCTTTTAGAGCCTCTGCTAGCTCCCTTTGTGCACCCACAAAGTTTGTGCCATTATCAGTCCTGATACTAGACACGGGGCCTCTTCGGCAGATAAATCTACGCAAAGCGTTAATGCAGAAAGCTGTGTCTAAGTAGCTAGCAACCTCTAGATGGATGGCACGACAAACAAGGCAGGTAAAAATCACACCCCATCGTTTCACAAGAGAGCAGACTAACAGTGAAATGCTTACTTACGGGCCCTTCCCAACCATGCAGAGAGAAAAAAAGAGAAATAATTGAAAAATTGAAAAATAATAACACAAGGAATAAGTAACGATTACTTGGCTATATACACAGGGTAGCAGTACCAAGTCAATGTGCAGGGGTACAAGGTAATTGAGGTAGATATGTGCATATAGGTAGGGATAAAGTGACTAGGTTACAGGATAGATAATAAACAGTAACTGCAGCTTATGTGATGAGTCAAAATAGTTAATGAAAAATGGTCAATGCAGATAGTCCAGGGAACTATTGGTTAAACATTTAACCAAGCTCAGACTTTAACCAAGCTCAGGCTTTGCCTGACGACTCACTCTGAATTTACTTCCACAACTCTATCAAACAACACATACATTCAGTCTGAAACTTCCATCCAAGAAGTATTTTGTGTGTCTTCAAAATAAGGGGTGTTGTACAAAACAAATTCATCAGGGATTGGATTGTCTCTAACAAATCGAACTAATCAGAGTATCAAAGTTGTTAACGTCATTATGTAGGCCGGCTCTGGCTGAAACCATCGGTTTCTGGGACCAATCAGACTGGTCAAAATGTGTTCGCATTCTAGAGATCGTCTGGAGGGAGGCAAATCCAGACTCATCAAGGAGAATAAATGTCAGTTGGCCAGAGCGATGTGGATGGGCAGCCAAGGTAAGCTCAGGCTGCTAGCAGCCCCAAACCATCCCTGCCATCATCACCAAATAGCCATCTGTTGCCCCATAACCCATGAAATGCAGGAGACATAAAAGGGTTTGTATTGTACATAAAGTATTTAGATGTCCTCTCTCTGGCTGAGCAGCATATAGTGTCTAATTAACATGTCTGTGCTGAAAATTGCTCTGGTCTCCCACAACACCAATTTGGTCTGATGATAAAATCACAGAATTAACAAACTCAGCCGCTCGCCAGGTGCTTGTAGAGAGAGGAGAACAAACATAAGCGATGATGAACAAGACCAGAAGACTGCTATATAAAAACAGAAGCCAAGTGTTAAGGCTTAGTTCTGCTTCCTCATTCATTTCATTTTCCTCTCCTCACAAAATGCATGTCATGTCAGGTTGCCTAGCTGTATGATAATTGGCTAATGGCTGGTTTTGGGATTTGAGGTATTATGGAAAATAAATAGGCTAACTGTGCGTCAACTGTTTTGTGTTTCTGGAGCATGGCGCTTTGTTGAAAAATATTCCACCTCTGGAATTTCCATAGAGATTCAACTGTCTCATTTTGGAATTTTAAACGACTGTTGGCAACTGCTGGCGTTTCCTTGGCAACTGCGTGGAAGATGCAGTGGATAACTATGGAGAATACTGTATGTTAATAAATATTACAATACAGTATATAATAATATAATAATAATATATGCCATTTATCAGAGGCTTTTATCTAAAACTACTTGCATGCATATTCATTTTACGTACGGGTGATCCCGATAATTGAACCTACTATCCTGGCATTGCAAGCGCCATGCTCTCTCTCCTCTGTAAGCACCATGCCTATGTGGTTAGGAAGTGGAAGTTAAACACAGTGAGATGCCCCCATTGTTTGACTGCAGGCTGATGGAGACACATGTCCTTTCACTAGTGCCGTGTTTTGGTGCTCTCCGTTTCCGTCCATTCACAATCACAGCTACGGTGAGGGGAGAGGGACAAACAAAGACCAGGGAGAGGTGTGTCAAGAACAATCAGGTATACAGCTGGGAGAAGATCAAGTAGGTTCTGATTGCCGATGTGTAGATAAATTCAATCAAATTTATTTATAAAGCCCTTCTTAAATCAGCTGATGTCACAGAGTGCTGTACAGAAACCCAGCCTAAAACCCAAACAGCAAGCAATGCAGGTGTAAAAGCACGGTGGTTAGGAAAAAGTCCCTAGAAAGGCCAGAACCTAGGAAAAAACCTAGAGAGGAACCAGGCTGTGAAGGGTGGCCAGTCCTCTTCTGGCTGTGCCGGGTACAGATAACAGAACATGGCCAAGATTTTAAAATGTTCATAGATGACCAGCAGGGTCAAATAATAATAATCACAGTGGTTGGCGAGGGTGCAACAGGTCAGCACCTCAGGAGTAAATGTCAGTTGGCTTTTCATAGCCGATCATTCAGAGTATTTCTACCGCTCCTGCTGTCTCTAGCGAGTTGAAAACAGCAGGTCTGGGACAGGTAGCATGTCAAATAACTATAATTAGGTACAGCAGGTTTCAGGTAGGGTAAATGTCTTTTTCATTTAATAGTATGAGGGTGTAACAAGTAACCTAATAAAGGCAATATGGTGGGCAGTCATACACTGCATGTCTCTGAGTCCTATTTGAACATTCACTGCCTGTGCTTGCGTGCTCGCCAAGCAGAACTACTGAGAGTTTTGCTCAAAGTGTTCCTGCTTTGTAGTTGACACGTTGAGTGCAAGAGTCATTTTTGGAGCCGGTTTCTGTGAATAGGAAAATAGACGAGGGCCGTTCATGTTGAGTCTGTAGGTAGTGTGGCCACTTGGTTGTCATGGCCACCCTCAACTTGTGAGTCATGTCATGCCAAGGCAGATGATGGTGCCACGTAGGCAAACTGCTGTGGTAGTTGACGTCTTTAACATTTTCACCTGTGAGTTCCAAATGTCTCTAACGGTCACCCCAGAGTGAGTTTTTTTATGCCCGTAATGTCAGAATGCACTCACTGTTCCAAAATGTGATAGTTACGCAACAGGACAGTTAACCTGCACTGCCCTCAAACCAAGGCACACTGCCTGCTAATTATCTATAGGCTGTTTCAACTTGTCAATTTCAAATATTTTTGTAACAAGTTTTATTTTCTAACAACAGTTTGAATTTACGTGTGTTCCACCTCTGCATTCATTCACATAAAAGTAGCCCATTTCACTGTTGCGGACAATTCATGTTTGAGGCTTTACTGAGCAGGACAAACTTCTCTCTTCGACAAGAGCCTAAGCACTTAACCAGTGTTTCCCCAGATCAAGTATGCAGACATTTGCAAATCTACAGTCAGAACAAAACAAAAATCTTCCCCCTGGCATATTTTCCGGCTGGTGCCCGCTGTTGTTTTCCTTTCCTAATAATAACTTTGGACATGTGTACATTCCTATCAAAGTATGTATGGAGCATAATGTATTTACTGTTTTATTCACATTTTCAAGTACTGGTTGCAAATCATGCATTCCGGTTCTTGTATAGACTGTAATTGGCACATATAATGTGTGTAAAATACTTTCTGGACGGTTGTACTGATTATGATGAGCTAATGCTGAGCTAAATACCAGCAATGTCTGGGACCACGTTTGCTGACATCATACAATGCATTCTGGTTGTCACATAAACGTCTGTCAGACCAAAGATGTTATAACAAAATGAGGTGAAGTGATGGTTTCATCTAAATCTGGCAACCCTGTTTAGCTTTCACAGTACGCTTGGGCTAGGCAGTAGGCTTCTATTTGGGCTGGTGATCTGTGAGGTGATAGAGCTTTATTTGCTTTGTGATTTGTCAAAAACTGTAAACGACTTGTCAAGTCATTTGCTCTGGTTCTTGTATACACTGTAACAAGTACATCGAAGATTTGTATGTAATATGCTGAAAAGTAGCCAAACTAAGTTAATGTTTTTCAGGCAATGGGCACAGCCGCCTTTGACTTTGACGTTGTTTATATGCGTTTTATAGTGAATGGCAGTCTGGGATTAGGTTTTCGCTTGTCAAACAAGGTCACTAACTTATGTTTAGTTTTTTGTCAGCGCAACCTATTATTTAGACTGGTTTATGGAATGAGTTTGGCTGTGGATGTGTTCCGTGTGATGCTTGGATGATGAAGTTCGCATTTATCTTTTACAATAAAATATTAAATTGAGAAATAAAGTTGTGAAGACCTTTATTTCCTATCAGTACAAAACATTGTTTAGATGCTTTTCAGACAACAATGCTGTTTAGACGCGTTCGTTGCATCATACGTTCTGTTGCTACTTTTTCAATCACATATTTGCGATGGTACGCTGCAGGGACCACTCAACAATGATCACAAATATGTGATCGCACACGTTAAAGGGTTAAAGTTGTTCAATAGGCCCAGGTGATATTCCATCAGTTAATATGTAAAGAAAGAAAGAAAATAACACCACATGGCATAACACCACATGGTTGTTTTATGATGGAATATTTGTCTCTCTCTTCCTTTCTCTCTCTCTCTTTCTCACGCTCTCTCTTTCTCTCTCTTACTCATGCACATCCACACTAAAATCCCAAATGAACCAACACCTATGGTAATGAATAGCTATCTGCGAGGCTAAACTGCACCCCTGGAGTGATGAGTGTCTTATGAAGGACTGTGTGTGAGTCCCAGTGTGAAATCATTCTTCCCATGCCTTCCAATGCCTTCCTCCCAGTAGGATGGACTGTAAAGAGCCAGTATGCTTACCTCAGCACTAAAACACACAGGCAGAGAGAGGATGGACACACTGAGCTTTAGATCCAAAGTGCTGCTATTCAAGGCATGGGGCATTACATTTCGAACATCACCATAGATTCTCTCTCTCTCTGTCTTCCCGTTATATATAAAGACACTTAGTTCCCATTCACTCTCAGTACCTAAAGTCCTGACCCATGAACAAGGTACTGTATGCCGTAAGTGCCCAAACCGGTGCTTGGATTCGAACATATGGGTTTTGTACTGTAGATTTTCCCCAGGTTTTAAGTACAGTATCATGGTAGATACTCATGGCTGCATGGCATCATCTTTTGAAATCTTCAACCTTTGTGGATTAGCCCTGAGTGGCTGGTTTCTCATGTCTGTACAGTCATCGTCTGGTCTTCTAACTGTGTGTGTCAGATACTGGGAGAGGAGCCTCCTAGAACAATGATGGAAGGACCGACGCTGGGGATGAGAAGCAAGTACAGGGAGTAAAACATTTAATAGGAACAGACAGGTAACAGGACATAATCAGCGTCAGCACATGGGTATACACAGACATATGAACATTAATGCAGAAGCCGGGAACAGAGCGGGGAACCAGACAGACATAGGGAAGGTAATGACAGAGGTGATTGAGTCCAGGTGAGTCCAATAACCGCTGATGCGTTTGACAGGGGGAAGGGAGGTGTGCGTAATGATGATGGCAGGAGTGCGCAATGCTGGGGAGCCTGGCGCCCTAGAACGCCAGGGGGGAAGAGCGGGAGCAGGCGTGACAAATGGGATGGTTCTGGGAATGCAATTATGAACTGCTGTACTGCAGTCTGAGTGATATTTTGGGAGGGAATTCTGATGATTGTTTGAGGGAGAGATAGAGATAGATTGAAAGACACACATACAGCCAGAGAAAGAATTCATAGTTTTCCAGACGGAAATGCTTGTTACAGACAAATTTAAAATGAAAACGATTTAACTGTCTCCTTCACTCATTTCCCCCTCTGTTCAAGACAGCTGTATCCATGACAACAAACAGACACATGCACGTGCAAACACGCACATACGCACACACACACACAAACTCATTAACACCCTCATACACAGATGAATTGATCTTGGACAAACACACCAATCAAAGTAAATGAGATTGGCACAAACACGCACACAGCTCTTCTCCAGCCTGCCTCTTAGGGGGGTACATGTGGGTATGAAGATCTTCAGTCGTCTTTCTTCCACTCCTCCTGCTGCATGCCACTTCCCACACGAAGCCCAGCCCCCTGTCACTCAAGGAAACAGCAGTGTTGTTCGACCACGCAGTTTCTTCTTCTGCAGTCTGCATGGTCAGATACACTACTGTTCAAAAGTTTGGGGTCACTTAGAAATTGTTTTTGAAAGAAAAGCACATTTTATGTCCATTAAAAAAACATCAAATTGATCAGAAATACAGTGTAGACATGCTAATGTTGTAACTGACTATTGTAGCTGGAAACGGCTGATTTTTAATGGAATACAGTGCCTTGCAAAAGTATTCATACCCCTTAGCGTTTTTTACAACCTGTAATTTAAATAGATTTTTATTTGGAATTCATGTAATAGACATGCACAAAATAGTGAGAAGTGAAATGAAAAAAATAACTTGTTTCAAAAAATAAAAAAAAGAAGAAAAAAAATAGGAAAGTGGTGCGTGCATATGTATTCACCCCCTTTACTATGAAGCCCCTAAATAAGACCTGGTGCAACCAATTACCTTCAGAAGTCACAGAATTAGTTAAATAAAGTCCTCCTGTGTGCAATCTAAGTGTCACATGATCTGTCACATGATCTCAGTATATGATGATGTCAGTATACCTGTCTACATGATCTCAGTATACCTGTTCTAAAAGGCCCCAGAGTCTGCAACACCACTAAGCAAGGGGCACCTCTAAGCAAGCGGCACAATGAAGACCAAGGAGCTCTCCAAACATGTCAGGGACAAAGTTGTGGAGAAGTACAGATCAGTGTTGGGTTATAAAAGTTGTGCACAGGGGCCTCCCACTCCTGTTTCTATTCTGGATAGAGCCAGTTTGCGCTGTTCTGTGAAGGGAGTAGTACACAGCGTTGTACGAGATCTTCAGTTTCTTGGCAATTTCTCGCATGGAATAGCCTTCATTTCTCAAGATTAGCAAATAGACTGACGAGTTTCAGAAGAAAGTTATTTGTTTCTGGACATTTTGAGCCTGTAATCGAACTCACAAATGCTGATGCTCCAGATACTCAACTAGTCTAAAGAAGGCCAGTTGTATTGCTTCTTTAATTATGACAACAGTTTTCAGCTGTGCTAACATAATTGCAAAAGGGTTTTCTAATGATCAATTAGCCTTTTAAAATTATAAACTTGGATTAGCTAGCACAAAGTGCCATTGGAACACAGGAGTGATGGTTGCTGATAATGGGCCCCATGTAGATATTTCATAAAAAATCAGCTGTTTCCAGCTACAATTGTCATTTACAACATTAACAATGTCTACACTGCATTTCTGATCAATTTTATCTTATTTTAATGGACAAAAAAATTTGCTTTTCTTTCAAAAACAAGGACATTTCTAAGTGACCCCAAACTTTTGAACGGTAGTGTATGTGGGAACTCCTTCAAGACTGTTGTAAAAGCATTCCAGGTGAATCTGGTTGAGAGATTGCCAACAATGTGCAACGATATCATCAAGGCAAAGGTTGGATATTTGAAGAATCTCAAATATAAAATATATTTTCATTCATTTAACACTTCTTTGGTTACTACATGATTCCATATGTGTTATTTCATAGTGTTGATGTCTACACAATTATTCTACAATTTAGAAAAAAGTAAAAATAAACAAAAACCCTGGAATGAGTAGGTGTTCTAAAACTTTTGACCGGTAGTGTATGTGGATGACTCAACGTTATACACGTGAGCTACTACAGCAACTGAAATGACTGCAACACTTAACAAATAGCTGCAGTTAGTTTCGGGATGGGTAGCAAAGAATATGTTAGTCCTAAACATTTCCAAAACTAAAAGCATTGTATTTGGGACAAATCATTCATTAAACCCTAAACTTCATCTACATCTCGTAATGAATAATGTGGAAATTGAGGTGACTTAAGTGCTTGGAGTAACCCTGGATTGTAAACTGTCATGGTCAAAACATATTCATACAACAGTAGCTAAGATGGGGAGAAGTCTGTCCATAATAAGCGCTGCTCTGCCTTCTTAATAACACTATCAACAAGGCAAGTCCTTCAGGCCCTAGTTTTGTCACACCTATACTATTGTTCAGTAGTGTGGTCAGGTGCCACAAAGAGGGACTTGCAGTTGGCACAAAACAGGGCAGCAAGGCTGGCCCTTAAATGTACACGGAGAGATAACATTAATGACATGCATGTCAATCTCTCATGGCTCAAAGTGGAAGAGAGATTGACTTCATCACTACTTATTTTTGTATGAGGTGTTGGCAAGCTGAATGTACCGAGCTGTCAGTTTAAAATACTAGCACACACATCGGACACCCATGCATACCCCACAAGACATGCCACCAGAGGTCTCTTCAAAGTCCAGAACGGACTATGGGAGGCGCACAGTACTACATTGAGCCATGACTACATGGAACTCTATTCCACATCAGGTAACTGATTGAAAGCAGTAGAATCAGATAAAAAAAAAAACAGGTAAAAATACACCTTATGGAACAATGGGGACCGTGAAGGCATAGACACATGCATACGCGTGCATTGTGATATTGTTTTATGGTGGTATCAAACATTTTGTATTGTAGATTTGTAGTAGTGTAATAATGATGTCTTGATGTCTTCACTATTATTTTACAATTTAGAAAATAAAGAAAAACCCTGGAATGAGTAGGTGTGTCCAAACTTTGACTGGTACTGTATGTGGTAGGTACTCCAGACAATCAGAGATTATAAAGGGAAAACCAGCCACGTCCCAGGCATCGATGCCTTGCTCCCGGACAAGGTAAACACCTTCCTTGCCCACTTTGAGGAAAACACAGTGCCGCCGACGCAGGCCACCACCGTTAACGAGGACTGTAAGCTCTCAGAATGACGCGAGTAAGACATTTAAGCGTGTTAACCCTCGCAAGGCTGCTGGGCCAAGACTGCATCCCAAGCCGCATCCCCAGAGCATTTGCTGGGATATGGTGGGATAGGGAGAGATTGAATATGTTTATTGACATATTCAATCTCTCCCTATCCCACCATATCCCAGTCTGTTGTGGTTCCTTACTTGCTTTAAGATGTCCACCATTGTTCCTGTACCCAAGAAAGTGAAGGTAACTGAACTAAACAACTATCGTCCCATAGCACTCACCTCTGTCGTCATAAAGTGCTTTGAGAGGCTAGTTAAGGATCCTATCATCTCCACTTTACCCAACCCCCTAGACCCACTACAATTTGCATACCGCCCCAACAAATCCACAGATTACGCAATCGCCATCGCACTGCATACTGCCATGGACAAGAGGAATACCTACTCTCTTGATAAAAGGAGCTATCCAAAATCTAAAAGGGTTCTTCGGCTGTCCCCATAGTAGAACCCTTTGTAGAACTATTTTGGGTTCCTGGTAGAACCCTTTTGGTTCCAGGTAGACCCTTTTGGGTTCCATGTAGAACCTTTTACACAGAGGGTTCTACATGGAACCCAGAAAGGTTCTCCTATGGGGACAGCCAAATAACCTTTTGGAAACCTTTTTTCTAAGACTGTATGTAAGAATGCTGTTCATAGACTACAGCTCAGCCTTCAATACCATAGTGACTTCACCACTAAGCTCAGGGCCCTGGGTCTGAACCCTTCCCTGTGCAACTGGGTTCTGGACTTCCTGACGGGCCAACCCCAAGTGGTGAAGTTAGGCAACAACACCTCCACTATGCAGATTCTCAACACAGGGGCCCCACAAGGGCGCATGCTCAGCTCCCTCCTGTACTCCCTGTTCACCAATGACTGCGTGACCACGCCTGTCTCCAACTCAATCATCAAGTTTGCAGATGACACAGCAGCGGTAGGCCTGATTATCAACAACGACGAGACAGCCTACAGGTAGGAGGTGAGGGCCCTGGCGGAGTGGTGCCAGGAAAATAACCTCTGCCTCAGCATTAACAAAATGAAGGAGCTGATCGTGGTCTTCAGGAGACAGCAGTGGAAAGGGTGAAAAGCTTCAAGCTCCTCTGTGTGCACATCACTGAGAACCTGAAATGGTCCATTCACACAGACAGTGTGGTGAAGAAGGTGCAACAGTACCTCATCAAATCAAGCTTTTTTTTATGTTTAAAAGTAAAGAATAACAATAAAAACTGAATGACTAAAAAGCACACTAAGGAAAAGCAAAGATAAAAAAGTGTGTTTTATGATCTGTTTTAAATATGTCCATAGTTTTGGCCCCCCTAAGGTTCTTTGTCAGGCTATTCCAGAGGCTGGGGGCATAATACCTAAAGACTGCCTCTACATGTCTCTTGGTCCTAGGCTTTGGGATAGTGAAAAGGCCAGTGTCAGAGGACCTGAGGGACCTACTGTGTACATAACTTAAAAGTATGTCTGATATGTACTGGGCTTCACAATCGTGGATTGATTTAAAAAACAATAGAATGATCTTCAAATGAATTCTAAAACTCACAAGCAGCCAGTGCAGAGACATTAAAACCGTTATATGGTGTGCTCCAAGTCTGGTCTTGGTCAGAACCCATGTTGCAGCATTCTGTATGTATTGCAGTTGACCAATGGCTTTCTTGGGTAGACCAGACAGGAGAGCATTAAAGTAGTCAAGCCTGTTTGCAAAAAAATCATGGATGAGTCTCTCTGTATCAGCCTGAGAGAGAAACTGCCACACCTTGGCAATGTCTCTCAGGTGGTAAAAAGCTATTCTGGTCACATTCCAAATGTGTGAATCGAAATTGAGTTCAGAATCTAAAATGATGACTAGGCTTTTTACCTGGTGTTTTATCTGTATTGCCTGTGAATTCAATTGTGTGGACAGATTCTCTCTCTGTGCTTTGGCTCCAACAATAAGTACCTCGGTTTTGTCTTTATTTAGCTGGAGGAAGTTGTGAGCCTTCCAAGTATACACTACATGACCAGAAGTATGTGGACACCTGCTCGTCGAACATCTCATTCCAAAATCATGGGAATTAATATGGAGTTGGTCCCCATTTTGCTGCTATAACAGCCTCCAGTCTTCTGGGAAGGCTTTCCACTAGATGTTGGAGCATTGCTGCAGGGACTTCCATTCTGCCACAAGAGCATTAGTGAAGTTGGGCAATGATGTTGGGCGAATAGACCTGGCTCGCAGTCGGCGTTCCAATTCATCCAAAAGGGGTTTGATGGGGTTGAGGTCAGGGCTTTGTGCAGGCCAGTCAAGTTCTTCCACACCGATCTCGACAAACCATTTCTGTATGGACCTCGCTTTGTGCACAGGGGCATTGTCATGCTGAAACAAGAAACGACCTTCCCCAAATTGTTGCCACAAAGCTGGAAGCACAGAATAAACGTGACAGTACAGTGAGGGAAAAAAGTATTTGAACCCCTGCTGATTTTGTACGTTTGCCCACTGACAAAGAAATGATCAGTCTATAATTTTAATGGTAGGTTTATTTGAACAGTGAGAGACAGAATAACAACAAAAAAATCCAGAAAAACGCATGTGAAAAATGTTATGAATGGAATTGCATTTTAATGAGGGAAATAAGTATTTGACCACTCTGCAAAACATGACTTAGTACTTGGTGGCAAAACCCTTGTTGGCAATCACAGAGGTCAGACGTTTCTTGTAGTTGGCCACCAGGTTAGCACACATCTCAGGAGGGATTTTGTCCCACTCCTCTTTGCAGATCTTCTCCAAGTCATTAAGGTTTCGAGGCTGACGTTTGGCATCTCGAACCTTCAGCTCCCTCCACAGATTTTCTATGGGATTAAGGTCTGGAGACTGGCTAGGCCACTCCAGGACCTTAATGTGCTTCTTCTTGAGCCACTCCTTTGTTGCCTTGGCCGTGTGTTTTGGGTCATTGTCATGCTGGAATACCCATCCACGATCCATTTTCAATGCCCTGGCTGAGGGAAGGAGGTTCTCACCCAAGATTTGATGGTACATGGCCCCGTCCATCGTCCCTTTGATGCGGTGAAGTTGTCCTGTNCCAACTGTTGTCACCTTCTCACCAAGCTGCTTGGCGATGGTCTTGTAGCCCATTCCAGCCTTGTGTAGGTCTACAATCTTGTCCCTGACATCCTTGGAGAGCTCTTTGGTCTTGGCCATGGTGGAGAGTTTGGAATCTGATTGATTGATTGCTTCTGTGGACAGGTGTCTTTTATACAGGTAACAAACTGAGATTAGGAGCACTCCCTTTAAGAGTGTGCTCCTAATCTCAGCTCGTTACCTGTATAAAAGACACCTGCGAGCCAGAAATCTTTCTGATTGAGAGGGGGTCAAATACTTATTTCCCTCATTAAAATGCAATTCCATTTATAAAATTTTTCACATGCGTTTTTCTGGATTTTTTTGTTGTTATTCTGTCTCTCACTGTTCAAATAAACCTACAATTAAAATTATAGACTGATTATTTCTTTGTCAGTGGGCAAAAGTACAAAATCAGGTTTTCAGTTTTTTTGTCTTGTTTCTTGTTTGTTACACAATAAAAAATATTTTATTTCTTCAAAGTGGTAGGCATGTTGTGGAAATCAACCCCCCCAAAAATCTATTTTAATTCCAGGTTGTAAGGCAACACAAAAGTAGAAATGAATGAATACTTTCGCAAGCCACTGTACAGTTGACCGGGTCAGCTCCTGCAGGGCAGAAATTTGATGAAGTGACTTGTTGGAAAGGTGGCATCCTATGACGGTGCCAATTTGAAAGTCACTGAGTTCTCCAGTAAGGCCATTCTACTGCCAGCGCATTCTACTGCCAGTAAAGTTGTGTATAGTCTGCATAGCAGTGAAAAATCTATGCTTTCTGATAATGCTGTCAAGGGGTAACATACAGTGTTTTCCCCAGTTGACACAGACATGCTCAGGAAAGTGATATCACAACTTAAACCTTCTACTAGTCTTCTTGATCCTATCCCCACCTCCTTTTTCAAAACAGTTTTTAATTACATTTCTGAATAAGTGCAAGCTATTGTTAATCACAGGTACTTTACCCACTGAACTACTATTCTGAAGAAAAGTCATCTAGATTCTTCCATTTTTAGCAATTTTCGGCCATTCTCCAACCTTCCATTCTTAAGCAAAATTCTAGAGAAATTGGTTTTCAAACACCTAAAATACTGTTTAAGTGCCAAACAATGTTCCCTCTAAACTGCGCGCATGCATGACTGCGCACCTCCTCCAGGATTGCTGCGCAGATGAAATGCCAGGCTGTACAAAGACACAAGAGTTTGAACATCACTGAGTTCGCCCCCTTAAGTTTGCACTAGATCAGTGGTTCCCAAACTTTTTATAGTCTCGTACCCCATCAAACATTCAACCTCCAGCTTTGTACCACCTCTAGCACTAGGGTCAGCGTACTCTCAAATGTTGTTTCTTGCCATCATTGTAAGCCTGCCACACACACCTCACACTCATTCTTATGTTTTGTCATAACCTGGCTTATAGGATGAGGGCACAAATAGAAATATAATAATAATTAATAATTTTGCTCTTTATTTAACCATCTTACATATAAAAATGTATTTGTTCATCGAAAATTGTGAATAACTCACCACAGGTTAATGAGAAGGGTGTGCTTGAAAGGATGCACATAACTCTGCAATGTTGGGTTGTATTGGAGAGAGTCTCAGTCTTAAATCCTTTTCCACACACAGTCTGTGCCTGTATTTAGTTGTCATGCTAGTGAGGGCTGAGAATCTACTCTCACATCGGTACGTGGAGGGCATCAGTGTCTTAACAGCGCGATTTGCCAAGGCAGGATACTCAGAGTGGCTTCTGATTAAATTCAGTTTTCACAGAACCTCTTGTTGCAATTTCGATAAGGCTCTCTTGTTCGGTAAGTGGACTGGAGGCAGGGCATGAAAGGGATAACGAATCCAGTTGTTTGTGTCATCCGTTTCAGGAAAGTACCTGCATAATTGTGCACCCAGCTCACTCAGGGGCTTCGCTATATCACATTTGACATTGTCCGTAAGCTTGAGTTCATTTGCACACAAAAAATCATACAATGATGGGAAGACCTGTGTGTTGTTAATGCAGACAGAGAAGAGCTCCAACTTCTTAATCATAGCCTCAATTTTGTCCCACACATTGAATATAGTTGCGGAGAGTCCATGTAATCCTAGCTTCAGATCAATCAAAAAACATCACGCAGATAGGCCAGTCGTGTGAGAAACTCATCATCATGCAAGCGGTCAGACAAGTGAAGATTATGGTCAGTAAAGAAACTTTAAGCTTGTCTCTCAATTCAAAAATCTGTGTCAAAGCCCCTTGATAACCAGCGCACGTCTGTATGTTGTAAAAGCGTTTTACATTGTCGCTGCCCGTGTCATTGCATAGTGCAGAAAATACAGGAGAGTTCAGGGGCCTTGATTTAACAAAGTTAACCATTTTCACTGTAGTGTCCAAAACGTCTTTCAAGCTATCAGGCATTCCTTTGGCAGCAAGAGCCTCTCGGTAAATGTTGCAGTGTACCCAAGTGGGCGTAACTGCTTGCACACGCGTTACGTGTCTCCCTGTCATGGCTTTTGCTCCATCAGTACAGATACCAACACATCTTGACCACCAAAGTCCATTTGATGTCACAGCTGTCCATTACTTTAAATATATCCTCTTCTGTTGTCCTGGTTTCCAGTGGTTTGCAGAAGAGGATGTCTCCCTTATTGATCCCTCATAAATGTAATGGTCTGTTGACTCATTCAGCTGTAACGCATAGAATTCACTGGCTTGTATGCGAAGCAGGAGTTGTTTCAAAACATCTCCTTCCATGTCACTGATGCGTCGCGAAACAATGTTGTTTGATGAAGAAATTGTCTCTATAGTTTTTTGGGACTTTTCCCCCAGCATTGTCCCAGCCATATCTGCAGCAGCAGGAAGAATTAAGTCCTCCACAATAGTATGGGGCTTGCCTGTCCTAGTACTTCACCATATAAGACACTTCTAGACCCTTCTTATTAATGGTATCTGTTGCTTTTATACATGTCTTACTATTCAACAGTCTTTAAAAAACTCATGGCATGTTTTGTTTCTAAATGTCTGCTAAAGAGTGAAGGTTTCATCGAGTTGTGAGAGTACTTTTGCACATATAACACACTGTAGCTGAGGAAAGGCACTACTCCCAATATACAGTTGAAGTTGAAAGTTGGAAGTTGGAGTCATTAAAACTCATTTTTCAACCACTCCACAAATTTCTTGTTAACAAACTATAGTTTTGGAAAGTTGGTTAGGACATCTACTTTGTGCATGACACAAGTCATTTTGTTTACAGACAGATTATTTCACTTATATTTCACTGTATCACAACTCCAGTGGGTCAGAAGTTTACATACACTAAGTTGACTGTGTCTTTAAACAGCTTGGAAAACAGCTTGATAGGCTAATTGACATCATTTGAGTCAATTGGAGGTGTACCTGTGTATGTATTTCAAGGCATATCTTCAAACTCAGTGCCTCTTTGCTTGACATCATGGGAAAATCAAAAGAAATCAGCCAAGACCTGAGAAAAACAACTGCACATGGGGACAAAGATCATACTTTTTGGAGAATTGTCCTCTGGTCTGATGAAACAAAAATAGAACTGTTTGGCCATAATGACCATCATTATGTTTGGAGGAAAAAGTGTGAGGCTTACAAGCCGAAGAACACTATCCCAACCGTGAAGCACGAGGGTGGCAGCATCATGTTGTGGTGCTGCTTTGCTGCAGAAAGGACTGGTGCACTTCACAAAATAGATGGCATCATGAGGAGGAAAATGATGTGGATATTTTGAAGCAACATCTCAAGACATAAAATCAAATCAAATCAAATTTATTTATAAAGCCCCCCTTACATCAGCTGATGTCACAGAGTGCTGTACAGAAACCCAGCCTAAAACCCCAAACAGCAAGCAATGCAGGTGTAAAAGCACATCAGTCAGGAAGTTAAAGTTTGGTAACAAATGGGTCTTCCAAATGGACAATGACCCCAAGCATACTTCCAAAGTTGTGGCAAAATGGCTTAAGGACTACAAAGTCAAGGTATTGGAGTGGCCATCACAAAGCCCTGACCTCAATTCTATAGAGTATTTGTGGGCAGAACTGAAAAAGTGCATGCGAGCAAGGAGGCCTACAAACCTGACTCAGTTACACCAGCTCTGTCAGGAGGAATGGGCCAAAATTCATCCAACTTATTGTGGGAAGCTTGTGGAAGGCCACCCGAAACGTTTGACCCAAGTTAAACAATTTAAAGGCAATGTTACCAAATACTTATTGAGTGTATGTAAACTTCTGACCCACTGTGAATGTGATGAAAGAAATAAAATCTGAAATAAATCATTCTCTCTATTATTATTCTGACATTTCACATTCTTAAAATAAAGGGGTGATCCTAACTGACCTAAGACATGGAATTTTTACTAGGATTAAATGTCAGGAATTGTGAAAAACTGAGTTTAAATGTATTTGGCTAAGGTGTACGTAAACTTCCGACTTCAACTGTAAGTGAACCCCAAATCAATGTAGTTCTCATCACATTTGCCCCTCTTCGATGGTCCACCTTCCCTGTCTGTTGTTCGGTGCTCTCCCGTGTAACGGGGCAGTATCTCTTCGGCTGAATCAGATTCATAACTGTCAGTGTCCATGCTAGCTGGGTTAACAACAAATGTAGAATTACTGATGCTAGCATTTTATGTGCTCGTGGAAGCAGAACAACTTGTGTCGTCGACAGGTGCAGGTGTAGTACTGCTGGTATTAGCAGTACTACCAATAGAGCTGGTGTGTGTCTCTATGGAAGCAGGCCTTTCTTTTTTTAACCAACAGGCTACTCAGGTGAGGAAAAAAACTCACCCAAATGTATAGCTTCGTTGGAAAATATAGATGGACTGTTTATAAATGTGAATCACATTTTTATTTGGCGTACCCCCAACGCATTGCGCGTATCCCTGGGGGAATCAACATTATATCAACCCCTTTTCAATGCAACAAACCAAAACAAATCTAATTTTGTTGTCAGCAGAGCCAGAGCGCAACCGAGTAGAATTCTATTTGCTGGGGTAGCCCACAAGCGGTCTTTCAGTCATGTGAGACTGAATTCTCTTTTCAGATCAAAGCACATTTGTTGTTATTATTTGCTAGTTCGCGAGTTATTAGTCCAGTTATAGATGGGAGCACACGACATGTAGGCTAAATTTCAAGCTGTCTTTGAAAAGCCAGTTAGGTAAATAGCTTATGTCTTAATTTAAGGGTCAGTGTTGTATTTTGAGACAGGCTTCAATATGCAAATACACCAATAGGCAGACAGATAGCCTACATTGTCTAATTCTCTGTATGGTAATAATAATTCATTGTATTTTGTAAAGTGGTTTCTTGCATCATTCAACACAATACAATGTGATTTACAAAACCTACAGTATTTGGCCCATGGTGTTACAAACCAAGTACAAAATCATTAATTCATGTCAAGCCCTTCATTATGTAAAAACGTGCAGTGTAGGCCTGCATTGAACACCACATATACTGTAGGTTTCTGTAGGCTATATCATAGAAATCAAAAGCTATTTCCATGTGAAAATGTTATGGGATTTGCTCCATTGGTTCTGTTGGTAGGCCTCCATTTTGCTCAAATAGCCACAATATACTATTGGCTACTGTCTAAAACTGTAAGGGTACAGCCTCAATGTTCACTGTAAACATGCACCGGAAGTTGCACAAAATTCTCACAATGTACAAGTTTCCGCTCACAAGACCAAACATTTGCTCACTGACCCCAAAAATGTTAGTGAACATTAGTGTCAACTGTATTTTTGAAGAATTCCAATCTGGTTTTCGTGCCTATCACAGCACAGAGACAGCCTTAGTTAAAGCGATAAATGATAGAGATGCCAAACAGATGCCAAACAGCTCTCTGTCCTTCTACTCTTGGATTATGTGATGCATTTGACACTGTTGACCATGATGTCTTTCTGGACAGACTGGAGAGGTGGTTTAGGACCTATTTAACCGGTCAAGAGTTTTTTTGTCAGGCTTGGTGAACATAACTCAGAGAAAATCCATATCACATGGGCATTCCACAAGGTTCAATTTTGGTTCCGGTACTGCTCAGTTTATATTAAATCCATAGTGCCTTTGCATGGTAAACTAGGGGACGTATCATCAAACGTCTCATCAGGTCTTGCTTGACTGATACCCAGCCTAATGTTTGTTATCTTATCTCTGAAATATGCCGCAAACTCATCACATTTACAAGTTCACATAAGTTTGCAAGGGTAGGATTTCTAGGCATCAATGGTCGAGAAGAGCACTCTCTGATTATTCTGATTATTAGTGATCAAGTTAGAAAAAGTTGCCTTGTTATATATGCCAAGTTTCTCTCTCAGAATATCATAATGGACCTGCAACTTTGGCATCAATGGTTGTGTCATGCGGTGGGTGTAGCTGGTGTAGTGAAATCAGGCGCAGGAGAGCAGAGATGAGTGGACTAAGTACTTTACTAGGCAATGTAAAACCGAACGCAACCGTGTCACAAAACAAATGCCCTAATCCAAATAAGGCAGTACAAAGTACAAGATACACGTAAATTACCGTCTGCCACAAAGCACGGGTGAATAAACATACAAACCCGGCGTGAACCGGCATGCCAACAAACAATTCCCCACACAGACATGGGGGAAACAGGGGGTTAAATACACAACAGTAATGGGGGCAAATTAAACCCAGGTGTGATGGAAAACAAGACAAAACAAATGGAAAATGAAAAGTGGATCGGCGATGGCTAGAAGACCGGTGACGTCGACCGCCGAACGCCGCCCGAACAAGGAGAGGAACCGACTTCGGCAAAAGTTCTGACAGTACCCCCCCTGACGCGCGGCTCCAGCTGCGCGCCTACACCGGCCTCGGGGATGACCTGGAGGGCAAGGTGCAGGGCGATCCGGACGGAGATGGTGGAACTCCTGCAGCATTTTCGGATCCAACACGTCCTCCACCGGAACCCAGCATCTCTCCTCCGGACCGTACCCCTCCCAGTCCACGAGGTACTGAAGGCCCCTCGCCCGATGCATCGAGTCCAGTATGGAGCGAACGGAATACGCCGGGGCCCCCTCGATGTCCAGAGGGGGCGGAGAGAGGTAGCGGGTAACTGTACCTCACAGTGATCTGATTTAGGCCTCGATAGTCAATACACGGGCGCAGACCTCCCTCCTTCTTCTTCACAAAAAAGAAATTTGAGGAGGCGGGTGAAGTGGAGTACCGAATGTACCCCTGACGCAGGGATTCGGTGACATATGTTTCCATAGCCTCCATCTCCGCCTGCGACAGGGGATACACGTGACTCCTGGGAAGTGCGGCGTCTACCAGGATATTTATCGCACAATCCCCAGTCGATGGGGTGGTAATTGAGTCAAATCGGCATATTCGGGGGGAATGCGCACGGTGGAGGCCTGGTCTGGACTTTCCACTGTAGTAGCACCAACGGAAACCCCTAAACATCTCCCTGAGCACTACCGACGCCACCCCATAAGAGCCCTCCATTGCCAGGAAACAGTGGGGTCATGACGGGCAACCAGGGTAGGCTTAGCACCACGGGAAACGCAGGAGAGTCAATAAGAAAGAGACTGATTCTCTCCATGTGTTGCCCCTGCGTCACCATACCCAGAGGAGCGGTGGCCTCACTAATCAACCCTGACCATAATGGTTGACTATCTAGGGCGTGAACAGGGAAGGGCATGGCCACTGGAACAATGGGGATCCCTAAACTATGGGCAAATGATCTGTCTTTAAAATTCCCAGCCGCGCCTGAATCGACAAGCGCCTTAGGCTGGGAATGCAGGGAAAACTCAGGAAAAGCAACAAGCAAAAACATGTGTGCAACAGAGGGCTCTGGGTGAGCATGGTGCCCACTCACCTGGGGTGACGCGAGAGTGCCTTGCCTGCTGCCTCGACTCCCAGAGGAACCAACCCGGCACTGACCGGCAGTGTGACCTCTGCGGCCACAGATGGTGCACGAACCGGAACCTCCTACGGTCTCCCTAAGCGCAGCACCTCCCATCTCCATGGGCATCGGGGCGGTGGTGCTGGGGGATGGAACAGACAGACACCCCTCTGAACGTCCGCGGGTAGCCAGCAGGTTATCCAACCGAATGGACAGGTCCACCAGTTGGTCGAAGGTGAGGGTGATGTCCCTGCAGGCCAACTCCCGACGGACGTCCTCGCGCAAACTGCACCGATAGTGGTTGATGAGGGCCCCGCCGTTCCATCCCGCACCGGCGGCCAGGGTCTGAAAGTCCATCGCAAACTCTTGGGCGCTCCTCGTCCCCTGCCTCAGATGGAAGAGACGTTCACCCGCCGCTCTACCCTCGGGCGGGTGGTCGAAGACCGCCCGGAAGCGGCGGATGAACTCCTCGAAATGGTCCAACGCCGCATCTCCTCTCCCCCACATGGCGTTGGCCCACTCCAGGGCTTTCCCTGAGAGGCATGAGACGAGGGCGGACACCTTCTCATGGCCCGAAGGAGCCGGGTGAACGGTTTCCAGGTAGAGCTCCAGCTGCAACAGGAAACCCTGGCAGCATGCAACCGTCCCATCGTACTCCCGGGGAAGGGCGAAACGAATCCCACTGGGACCGGAGGAAGGGGGGGTGAGTAGTGGAGACCCTGGGTGTGCTGGCTGAGGTGCTGAAGGAACTCCCTGTCTCTCCATTGGCTGGACGACGCGGTCCATGACCGCCATTGCTATTAAAATTATCAACTAAATCATCACAAGAGGAAGGCAGAATAGGTGATGGAGAATTGTTCATACACTCAATAAAATCTGTAGCAACTTCAGAGTTCTGATAGTGTTTCTTAATAATGCGTTCAGTATTACCCTGTGCTATGGGCAACAGGATAAAAAAAAATACATAGTGCTGATCAGATAAAGCAACATCAACAATAGAGGATATGGCAATAGAAAGCCCCTTGGTAATAACCAGGTCCAGAGTATGGCCATGGTTATGGGTGGGCCCAGTAAAATGTTGGATGAAGTCCATAGAACTCCAAAAGATTCATAAATTCAATGGGCTTGGAGTCTCTTTGGCAACATGAATATTAAAATCGCCCAACATAATAATTTTTATCATAGTTCATAATTTAAGGACAAATGACAATAGTTCCGAGAAATCAGTAAAGAAAGTGGGGCAGTGCTCTGGTGGCCTATACAAGGTTATGGCCAACACTGGTGGCTGATGTTTAAACAGAATAGCATGATGCTCAAAATACCCAAAGTCGCCAAATGAAATCTCCTTACAGCTGAGAGCATTAGTAAAAATCGAGGATGTCCCCTCACCCTTTTTCCCTTTTCTGATAGAGTATGAGAAGCTTTAGTCCGGGGGGAGGCTTCAATAAGAGCAGCACTACATCCTGAAGACAGCCATGTTTCAGTGAGAAACATTCAATCAATGCATGAAACGGTTTTACTAGTGATTGCTTATACATTTAAAAGTGCCAATTTCAATGAGTGTGGGCCACTGTCTCTGGGGCATCTGCCTCGAGGTAACCAATGGAATATCAACCAAATTATTAACGTTACAACCACATTTTCTGACAGTCTCCAATCTATCAGAATGGTAGGAGATGACCGTTTGTATGAACTCAAATGAAATCAAATCAAATTTTATTTGTCACATACACATGGTTAGCAGATGTTAATGCGAGTGAACTCACTAGAAGGCTGAGTTAAAGGAACATAAATTAGGTTACTCACAATAACCATAGTGCCATTTATATAGGAGTTGATATGGTCCTCTTGCTTATTCTGACAGGGAGAACTGGAGCACTACCAGACCCTGTCTGTCGGTCTCTAAAACAGTTTGCGATGTTGCTGGAAATAATTCTGGAACCCATGCGGTTAGGGTGAATCCTGTCTCATTTAAAAGTTGTAACAAAAATAAACATTCCTGTAGTTGCAAAGTTTATTCAGGTAATTGTTTAGTGCAAAGAGTCAGCTGAAACGTTCCTAACCCCTTTGGTAGCACGGGAGGGGGCCAGAGATAATTATTCGCTTCCCTGTGCTAGCGAGGGTGTTTAAAAAAATTGCTTAAAACGAAGGTCTATAAAACTTATGTGAGTGACGATGGTGGTTGGCCAGAACTTTGGGCAGGAGGGAGTTGATGTCATGGACGCTGGCTCCTGGGTGACAGTGGACCTTGGTCGGTCAACAGACCGTAGGCAGGCCAAAATCTCTCACCATCATGCTGCCCTTAATGATGGTGGTCGTGATGGAATCATTCTCTACGGCCACTAGAGCTGAATTGTGGTGGGCGTGGGGGAGGGTGCCACTGGGTGATGGCCTTCTGTTGGAATACAACCAGGATCCGCGCTGACTCCAGAGGCTGCTAGGTCCGTCTCAAGCGGGAGCAAAGCTGTTTGATGGCTGGATTGGATCTTCTCGGATAGATGAAGGGTGTCCAGACTGCCTCCCCGATCTCCTATGCCTTGCGAGTGTCCAGTCTCCCATGGGTTGCGTTGATCTGTCCCGTTGAATTGGGACAGATCAACGCCGTCCGACGCATCAACAGCTTTGCTATAGGAGGCATTTAAAACTGAGATTTAGTTGGCCTGGGTTACAGCAAGGTTGGTTTACTTAGAAAGCAGTTTATCCTTTTCTCACAGCCGAGCTAAACGCCAGAGGATTTATTCCCTAAGAAGCTTGATAGTGGTGCATTTAGGGCAGACAAATCCCTGTCCATTTCCCATTTCCACATTATCTTCATCTTGTGATTGTGTGGAAATCAGCTCACACCTGAAGGATTTGTGCCCAGCCGTGGATTAAAACACTGGTGGGCTAACACTGCTAGCGTTAACCTGCTCCGTTTTCATGATGGCTAGCAGCTAACTGCTACTTAACAGGAATCCGAGACCCAAACTTGCGGTCCCAGCCATGAAGGCTGACCTTGTCGTGGAATCAGTAGCAATACAAACTTTAGCTATGATTAAAAACTATTTCATGAAAACTATTTAATAAAAACCACAAACCGAGTGTAGATAAGACACTGTTCTGTTGCACGCTCTGATGACATCTGTTGCGTGATGACGTGAAAACTCCCTCCTCAGGAGGCTGAAGAAATTTGTCTTGGCCCCTAGAACCTTCACAAACTTCTACAGATGCACCATTGACAGCATCCTGTCGGGCTGTATCCCCGTCCACAACTGCAGAGCTCTCCAGAGTGTGGTGCGGTCAGCCCAACACATCACTGGGGGCACACAGTCTGCCCTCTAGGACATCTACAGCACCCAGTGACACAGGAAGACCGGAGCCACGGCCTGTTCACCCTGCTACCATCTAGAAGGTGGAGACAGTATAGGTGCATCAAAGCTGGGACCGAGAGAAAGAAGCTATGATTCAATCTCCAGGCCACCAGACTGTTAAATAGTCACCACTAGCCGTCCTCCGCCCAGTACCCTGCCCTGAAATTTTGTCACTGTTACTACTCGGCTACCACCTGGTACTCAACCCTGCACCTTAGAGACTGCTACCCTATGTACCTAGTCATTGAACACTGGTCACTTTAATAATGCAGACTGTTTTATCCACTTCACATGTACAGTGGGGCAAAAAAAGTATTTAGTCAGCCACCAATTGTGCAAGTTCTCTCACTTAAAAAGATGAGAGAGGCCTGTAATTTTCATCATAGGTACACTTCAACTATGACAGACGAAATGAGGGGAAAAAATCCAGAAAATCACATTGTAGGATTTTTAATGAATTTATTTGCAAATTATGGTGGAAAATAAGTATTTGGTCACATACAAACAAGCAAGATTTCTGGCTCTCACAGACCTGTAACTTCTTCTTTAAGAGGCTCCTCTGTCCTCCACTCGTTACCTGTATTAATGGCACCTGTTTGAACTTGTTATCAGTATAAAAGACACCTGTCCACAACCTCAAACAGTCACACTCCAAACTCCACTATGGCCAAGACCAAAGAGCTGTCAAAGGACACCAGAAACAAAATTGTAGACCTGCACCAGGTTGGGAAGACTGAATCTGCAATAGGTAAGCAGCTTGGTTTGAAGAAATCAACTGTGGGAGCAATTATTAGGAAATGGAAGACATACAAGACCACTGATAATCTTCCTCGATCTGGGGCTCCACGCAAGATCTCACCCCGTGGGGTCAAAATGATCACAAGAACGGTGAGCAAAAATCCCAGAACCACACGGGGGGACCTAGTGAATGACCTGCAGAGAGCTGGGACCAAAGTAACAAAGCCTACCATCAGTAACACACTACGCCGCCAGGGACTCAAATCCTGCAGTGCCAGACNTGGGTCTTTCAGCATGACAATGATCCCAAACACACCGCCCGGGCAACGAAGGAGTGGCTTCGTAAGAAGCATTTCAAGGTCCTGGAGTGGCCTAGCCAGTCTCCAGATCTCAACCCCATAGAAAATCTTTGGAGGGAGTTGAAAGTCCGTGTTGCCCAGCGACAGCCCCAAAACATCACTGCTCTAGAGGAGATCTGCATGGAGGAATGGGCCAAAATACCAGCAACAGTGTGTGAAAACCTTGTGAAGACTTACAGAAAACGTTTGACCTCTGTCATTGCCAACAAAGGGTATATAACAAAGTATTGAGATAAACTTTTGTTATTGACCAAATACTTATTTTCCACCATAATTTGCAAATAAATAAATAAAAAATCCTACAATGTGATTTTCTGGATTTCTTTTTCTCATTTCGTCTGACATAGTTGAAGTGTACCTATGATGAAAATTACAGGCCTCTCATCTTTTTAAGTTGGAGAACTTGCACAATTGGTGGCTGACTAAATACTTTTTTGCCCCACTGTATATACTGTATTCTAGTCAAGGCTCATCCTATATAACTACTGCTGTACACACCTTTTCTATTCATATACTGTCCATAATGTCTATACACACCATCATATATACACTCACCAGTTTGTTAGGTACACCCATCTAGTACTGGGTCAGACCCACCTTTGCCTGCAGAACAGCCTGATTTCTTCGAGGTATTCTATCAGGTGTCGGAAACGATCCACAGAGATGTTAGTCCAGGCACGGCGGTACATTCATGCTGCAAACAGCCTGTTCCATCTCATCCCAAAGATGCTCCATTACGTTGAGGTCTAGGGAATGCGGAGGCGACTCAAGTACACTGAACTGGCTGTCATGTTCCAGGCAATGTTTTTCCACTCCTCAATTGTCCAGTGCTGGTGCCCACTGGAGACGCTTCTTCTTGTTTTTAGCTGATAGGAGCGGAACCTGGTGTGGTTGTCTGCTGCAATAGCCCATCAATGACAACGATCGACGAGTTGTGCATTCCGAGATGCAGGACTGCACACCACTGTTGTACTGCGACGTTATTTGTCTGTTTGTGGCCCACCTGTTTGCTTGGACGATTCTTGCCATTCTCCTTCGACCTCTCTCATCAACGAGATGTTTTCGCCCACACTGACTGGATGTTTTTTTGTTTGTCGCACCATTCTCAGTAAACCCTAGACACTGTTGTGTGTGAAAATCCCAGGAGGGTGGCCGTTTCTGAGATACTGCATCCAGCACGTCTGGCACTGATGATCATACCACATGCTCATATTTGCATAGGTCATTCGTGAACGGGGTGGTGTACCTATATTTGAGTGTGTATACAGTATATTTGTATTCCGGACTCTGACATTGCTCGTCCTGATTTTATTTTTATTTGTTTTTATTGTCTTGTATTGTTAGGTATTACTGCACTGTTGGAGCTAGAAACACAACAATTTTGCTGCACCTACAATATCATCTGCAAAATAATTGTATGCGGCCAATAAAATTTGATTTGATTAGCTAGCTTGCTAAATATACAAAGAGTTAGAGCAAACGTAGCTATCTAATAGATGTGGTAAAAAGTTCAATGGAACTCGACCAAAACAATGGAAATGCGTGTGGGAAAGATGCCGTGGGGGAAAGATCTCGAATCTCCTCATTGCCCCCCAGCAAAATGTGCCTATTGTATGGTTGTCAACCCCATGATATGTTCATTTCATCGTCACCAATCAACTGCATTACAGTTAACCTCTTGGGGATAATTAAGGAGCGGTGGGTGCTAGCTACAACATTCGGAAAAATGTAGAGCGCCAAATTTTAAATGCAAATGTAGTATTATAAAACATTCATAAAAATACAAGTGTTGCACATTCTTCAAAAACTTAGACTCTTGGCAATCTCACAGCGTTGTCAGATTTCAAAAAGGCTTAACGGCGAAAGCATAACATTTGATTGTCTGAGGACAGCACCCCGTGTACTTCCCCCATTAGCATAATAATAAAACCAGCGCGGGTGTCACCAAACACATAAAAATAGTTAAAATAAATTGCTTACCTTTGAAGATCTTCTGCTCATGGTTATCCGAAGTGTCCAAGCAAGACATCCAATGTTCCTTTTGTTCTGAAAAAGTCCCTATTTATATCCATAAATCTCAGTTTGGTTGGCGCGTTCTGTTCAGAAAATCCACCGTTCACTCACCCAAAATAGAAGACACAGAGACCGGTAAAATTATACCTATAAACTGTGTCCAAACAAATCAAACCACGTTTCTAATCGATCCTTAGCTACACTATTATGTTTATTAACAATTATATTTCACACAGATAATATCTTGAGCGAAGAAAAGTACAAATCCGAGGCGCGCGCTCCCAGGTCCTGCGCGTCACATTCAGAAATTGCCTTCTCACTCCTCTGATATAAACTTCCTGCATTCGTCTAGTTTTCAAGATGAACGCATCAAACCTTGTCTACAGACGGTTGACATTTAGTGGAAGCCATAGGTACTGCAACCTGGGAGCTGGAATTCAGCAGATCCAATAGCAACTCATTGGAAAATGAGAAAGCTCACAAAATGACATTTTCTTGGATGGATTTTGCTCGGGTTTTTGCCTGCCATATCAGTTCTGTTATACTAACAGACATTCTGTTAACAGTTTTAGAAACTTCAGAGTGTTTTCTATCCAATACTACTAACTATGTGCATATCCTAGTTTCTGGGACTGAGTACCAGGTATTTTACTTTGGGCACGCCAGACTCTCCAAAACTCAGAACACTGATGCCGCTCCATAACTTTGACTACCACCACTACCGCTAGCTATGCTACCAGCTCATATGATCGGGAGCTTTGCATTTAGCAGTGTGCCCACTCTGGTTTTGGCTATCTGGGTGCAGTTGACTATAGCGCACGCATAGCCTACATTCTTTTTCAAACTGCAGCCAAACATCGCTAATTATGGCACCAGAAGTTGATATTTATTGGAAAGGAGCATCAAGCTCATCACCTTGCACATTCACCACCCTGTGAAGTTTATCATAACTTGTTTCATCTGTAGTTTAATAAACTGCATGCTTTCCCGACAAGTCAAAGTGGGAGGACCACACAACATGTCATCACGTGACTCCAAGTTTACTTTGTTATGATGGTTATTATATCAATATTTGCACATAAGTGTTTCAAACCGACAGTTTTTGAATCATTAATTTTACAGACACAAAAAGATCTCACCTTGTCTAGAGCATTTGGAAAGTTTACCGAAAGATTTTCTCTTTAATAGCCTTTGTGAGGCTCAAATGCCATCCATAGAAAATGTTTTCCACCCTCAGAATTCTTCCCTTCCTTTTGCTTCCCCCCTCCCTCTCTCTCTAAAAAGGACTGTTTGGCATTTAAAGCCCCAACAGGTCCTTGATGTGATGAAGGCCCTTTTCTCCACCTGTGAATCAATACCCAATTATAAATGTAGGAGATGATTATACTGTATGTCTAATTTAATCAAGCAACAAGGGCATTTTTCAGTATGTACGCTGCAGTTAGAGCGCACATTCAATGTGCCAGCTTGAAGTGCGTGTGGGTATGAAATATGACCTTGTTTTTACATCTCAGAGAGGATTCCTGTTTCAATATGCATGGATGCAGCAATGGCAAAACAGAATCTGTAATTGTAATTAGGGGAGCTGCAATTAGTATGCTGTGATTGGTTGGGAGACGGAGAGTAAGACCAGGAGACATCTCAACCAATGAAGTTATCTATCAGCTGATGCAATGTATGGTAATGTCTGTCTCTACTGGAGATAAAGGGGAAATGAAACTTCCAATCACAATGGGTGAATACTGTTCATCACTCAAACAGGGACTCAATGATAAACAGTAGATAGTGAGACAATTCTGGATGTTGAGTTATAGGCCTATGAATCAGTGATAGACAACACATGACGATCCTTCTCATTGTCCAATGTAGAGCTAATTTCCTTCATCAGTAGGTCTGGATGGTGGATGTACAATAAGGGAATACAATAATAGAGAATGATTTATCCTGTTTTTGTGCAATACTAAAGCAAGATTTATGTTTGCTTACAGTGGCTTGCGAAAGTATTCACCCCCTTGGCATTTTTCCTATTTTGTTGCCTTACAACCTGGAATTAAAATGGATTTTTGCATAACTATTCACCCCCCCAAGGCAATATTTTTAGAGACACCTTTTGCAGCAATTAGAGCTGCAAGTCCCTTGGGGTGTGTCTCTATAAGCTTGGCACATCTAGCCACTGCGATTTTTGCCCATTCTTCAAGGCAAAATAGCTCCAGCTCCTTCAAGTTCGATGGGTTCTGCTGGTGCACAGCAATCTATAAGTCATACCACAGATTCTCAATTGGATTGAGGTCTGGGCTTTGACTAGGCCATTCCAAGACATTTAAATGTTTCCCCTTAAACCACTCGAGTGTTGCTTTAGCAGTATGCTTAGGGTCATTGTCCTGCTGGAAGTTGAACATCCGTCCCAGTCTCAAATCTCTGGAAGACTGAAACAGGTTTCCCTCAAGAATTTCCCTGTCTTTAGCACCATCCAACATTCCTTCAATTCTGACCAGTTTCCCAGTTCCTGCCGATGAAAAACATCCCCACAGCATGATGCTGCCACCACCATGCTTCACTGTGGCGATGGTGTTCTTGGGGTGATGAGAGGTGTTGGGTTTGCGCCAGACATAGCATTTTCCTTGATGGTCAACAGCTCAATTTTAGTCTCATCTGACCAGAGTACCTTCTTCCATATGTTTGGGGAGTCTCCCACATGCCTTTTGGCGAACACCAAAAGCAATGGCTTTTTTCTGGAGACTCTTCCGTAAAGCCCAGCTCTGTGGAGTGTAGGGCTTCAAGTTATCCTATGGACAGATACCCCAATCTCCGCTGTGGAGCTTTGCAGATCCTTCAGGGTTATCTTTGGTCTCTTTGTTGCCTCTCTGATTAATGCCCTCCTTGCCTGGTCCATGAGTTTTGGTGGGTGGCCCTCTCTTGGCAGGTTTGTTGGTGTGCCATATTCTTAAAAAAATTTAATCATGGATTTAATGGTGCTCTTTGGGATGTTCAAAGTTTCTGATATTTTTTTATAACCCAACCCTGATCTGTACTTCTCCACGACCTTGTCCCTGACCCTCTTGCTTGGTGGTGCTCCTTGCTTAGTGGTGTTGCAGACTCTGGAACCTTTCAAAACAGGTGTATATATACTGAGAACATGTGACAGATCATGTGGCAGCAGGTAGCCTAGCGGTTAGAGCTTTGGACTTGTGACCAGAAGGTTGCACGGTCAAATCACTGAGCTGACAAGGTAAAAATCTGTCGTTCTGCCCCTGAACAAGGCAGTTAACCCACTGTTCCTAAGCCGTCATTGAAAATAAGAATTTGTTCTTATCTGACTTGCCTAGTTAAATAAAGGTAAAATAAAAACACTTTGATTGCACACAGGTGGACTTTATTTAACTAATTATGTGACTTCTGAAGATAATTGGTTGCACCAGATCTTATGTAGGGGCTTCATAGCAAAGGGGGTGAATACATATGCACGCACCACTTTTCCATTTTTTTTTATATATATAACTCTTTGAAACAAGTATTTTTTTCCTTCCACTTCACCAATTTGGATTATTTTATGTATGTCCATTACATGAAATCCAAATAAAAATCTATTTAAATGACAGGTTTTAATGCAACAAAATAGTAAAAACGCCAAGGGGGATGAATACTTTTGCAAGGCACTGTACTTACTTAGTCCACTTCATCTTGGGTGGAACATCAGGCCGCAACAATCTTCTGCCACTGGAGACTGTCTTTGGCCACAGATTTATGTTTGTTTGTTTTTGTTGTTGTCAGTTAGCCAATACGAATAACGCACAGTGATTCCAAAATATATCTTGATCTCTCTCTCCCTTTTTCCTCACCCCTCCCTCCCTCTTTCCCCTATCAACTCTCTCCAGATAAGGAGAAAAGAGCACTATAAACTAATGTGTACGTCTGAATTTGCCTAGAGACTGCTGGTGACTACTATTTCCTTTGTTTTCCCACAGATATGACTCTTATCTAGCAACTGAAATTAATTATCATCATCAACTGCAGCCCGATAAACCAGGAGCAATAACCATAGTTGCAGCCTTGCTTTACAGCACCGAAAATGAATGACCTGAATTAAAATATAGTGTAAATGTAATTCCCAAGATAAATCTCATGGTTTATCTGTTATTTTATGACCACATTCATTTTAGAAATTCAAAGCAGTTCAACTAGTACAAAAACAAATGTGTTGCAGCAAACTTCTTGCAAACTAAATAGTGTGTCATAAAATGTTGCCAGAAGTATGCAAACGTTTGCCACTAGTGGTGAAATTACGGCAAACCTTTGACTACAATAATATTTATTGCACTAGTGGCAAACAGTTTCCCAGAAGTCGTTTCTGGTGAACACGAGTTCCAAGACCAGTAACCATTGATGACCAATCAAGGGGATTAAAAACATGGAAACAAAACTATCTAGCTATCTACAGTACCTACCAAAGTTGTCCAGTGAGTAACTTAATAATTAAACTTCCTAATAAACTTTAACATTTTATTAGCTAAATGATGCCTAGTTAGCAATGTCATGTTTTATAGGATAGAGTGAAACACATTTTGTTCATACCAGTTTCATTCTGTCAGCGCCACTGACTGACTAGAGCTTAGCTAGCTAACGTTAGCTATCATATTATTGCACAATTTATTTGATGGGTAGCTAGCTAGCTAAAGATTTGCCTAAACACTTATATTTTTAGGTGGATATGTTGCTGTCTTTTAATACCATATGCTAGTATCACGGTTCAGTAGCATGTTATCTAGCACAACAGCTTAGGTAGCTAGCTAGCAACAATTTGAGTTGATTTGACATCAGAGCAAAACATTTCACATTTGCAGATGGATACCACTCCCCTGCCGGTGGTGTTGGAAGAGGCTGTATTGAGAGGGGGATGCATCAACACTCTGGAAATATGTTTGTGGTGCACTCATTCATCACACTTTATTTGAGTGATAAATAAGTGTATCATCTTCAAGATTGATAAGGTAAGTAAATGCATGTATTATTCTCATAAATGTAGACCCTACATTCATTATTTGTAACAATTAGATATGTAATTGCTTTTAAACTTGTAGCTAGCTCATCTTGATGTATTTTTCCAAACGTACAAAATCAGCAGGGGATCAAATACTTTTTCCCCTCACTGTAGCTAAATATGTCAGTGTCTGTAACGGTAGCTAGCTACCATAGCTACCAATCTGACACATCTTCTGGACTGTCTCGGAAAGGGTTTCACTCGCTAGCTAAAGCTAGCTAAGTTAGCCTGCTAGCCAAGTTGCCATAGCTAGATTTGACTTATTCTCCATCTGGGTTCATTTAACCAAACTATTTGGCAGGCTTATCTCCTGCTGGCATGGTGATTGACTGAGCTAGCTAACGTTACTGTACTGGCTTTCAGTGGTTTCTGACAGTGGCAGCTTTAGTCAGACTTGTGAAGTTGAGGAGGACGGATGGAGATCCTGTTAGCTAGCTAGCATTAGAGTTTACCTTAAATTTGATGTAGCCAAGTTAGTTTAGCTAGCTATGTTTCTAACATATCTTTATTTCTGTACTTAAATGCAGAGGCCAAGGCCAGTGAATGGGCAGCTTTGTGAAGGTACGCTGAATAAGTGGAACCTGGCCTCTTTGATTCCAAAGTTTGAGGTTAAGTAAAACTGAGAAATTTGAATGTCCCTGTGTAAAATAGAATCTAATAGCACCGTCTTCCAGCTCGGTCGCTGGTTCAAATGCCTTTCTGTCCTTGAGCAAGGCAATTAACCCCCAACAACAACTGTTCCCCTAGTGCCGTGGATGTCGATTTAAGGCAGTCCCCCGCACCTCTCTGATTCTGAGGGGTTGGGTTAAATGCTGAAGACACATTTCGGTTTAATGCATTCAGTTGTGCAACTGATTAGGTACCAATATTACCCTCTTGCAGCTGAAAAGATGGACCAGGAAACGCTCTTGCTTTGGACAACTCGACTATAGCCTGAAGTTAAAGAAGAGCATAAAATCCTTACATGCAGTGAGTATTCTGTAAACGGCACCTTTTTTAAACACGAGGGTAGGTCCTTAGGACACACACATGAATATGTAGAACTGTGGCAACAACAAGCGACACGCCAAGCTTGAGCAGTAGCCGGGTCTCAGCAGGTACATGTGGAAAGATATGTTGTGTACTTTGAAAACTGATTGTTAAGAGGAATTTATAATTCATTGATTACTTTGTGCTCACAACAGAGTCAAATGTGAAAGGGCAGCCCAGATGACCAAGTGGCTGAACAACATCTGGCCGACAAACCATGTTGCAGAGTACATGAAGGAAACCCCGATCTAGAGGGCTCAGTGGACCAGACAGAATGGGCCAAGGCAGTCGAGATAGTCCGAGAGTATCCGCGTTTGCTGGATACTCCAGGCGTGGTGGGTCATTTTTTTACAGAAACATTTCTCTTGAATTTGATTCTGTTTGCTGTAACCAACTAGCCTGGCTTACACAACCCACATGTCTCACAGCTCAGGGAGAGCTGTGACCACACTCGTCTGGAAAGGAGGCTGTTTGTTAACCCCTGGAATGGGGGTTCTAAGCTGACACATGGAATTTAAGATGGTCAGACTATGAATCATTTACCTATTTGATTTTGAATTTTATTATGGGCTTGCGGTTTGCCACAACTGTTTGCCAGAAGCCTGTTTTTTCAGTAAGGGTATAGTTAAGGAAATTAACAGTCAGGTCATGAGTAAAGGTGTATGGTCTATGGTAAATCAGCTAGCTAACTAACAATGCACTGTTACTGTATGTCTGCTTGAGGTCACTGAGTGGTAAGTAAACATTCTTGAGCTGTAAAGTAAGGTTATATAGGTTAACTGGTTCTCTAAATGCTCTTTAGCTGTTAGGTTCAGATGTCTGCAGTTATAAGTGGAGTATGGGGGATACTCTGGAAGGTTTAGAGGCAGCAGGTTTGTGACCGGGGTCACAAGTAGAGCGGGATTTCATCTGTGTAATTGCCTGGAATGGTTTTAAAACCACTGTCACCTTTGGGGACCACTCTGGTAAAATAGATTTTTGTGCAATGAGGCATGAGTGAGAGTTTGCGTGAGGTGATACACTGATTCCGAAATAGATTTTGCCATGCACAAGCGGACAGGCACGTGCACACACACACCCTATCCCTCTCCCCATCACACACACCTATGCCTTTGGGATGAGAGTGGGAATATCAAAGCCATGTCCAACACACACTAACATTACCATGTATCTTCTGTGAGACAGGTTTGGAAATGGGAGAGCATGCCTTTCTCTGTGATTGCAGCTGGGCATTCCATTTGGGCCAGAAATCAAATAGTGTTTTCTTCCTCACCACGCTATTTCGTTTAATTAAATGTTTTTTAAAGGCTTTCTCAGAAGCAGGTGGTCGTGAAGAGTGTAGGAGAGGATGATAGAGCTAGATACAGTTGAAGTCAGAAGTTTATATACACTTAGGTTGGAGTCATTAAAACTTGTTTTTCAACCAATCCACAAATTTCTTGTTAAAAAACTATAGTTTTGGCAAGTCGGTTAGGACATCTAGTTTGTGCATGAGTTACCAAGTTACCATGCATATATCTTAGTTGTCAATCAAATTTTGCATCAATCAAATGGGCGGCCAGGCAGTTCCCATTCAGTTGTCAAAAACGTGGGTTGAGACAAGAATGCATTGGCATGCAAGCTGCAGAAGGGCAAGCCTGCTACTATTCCCCAAAGTTTATCAGTGCAATTTTGACTGCCAACAGGGTTGCCAGGTGTAGCAAAAATGTCCAGTCCTCTTGACCACTCAAAACCTGCCTAAAAGGCCTGAAAACTAACATTATAATTTTTTTCACAGCAAGAGAGGAGTTCCATATTTTAGATAATAAACCCTTTTTCCATAATCAAACCGATTTAAGAAGGATTATCGTAGTAAAATGTGGTTTTCCTCAAAATAATAGCGAGCTATGACATGATGTAATATGTCGCAAGAGAAAAGATAATTTGACCTTATTAAACTCGCCAGATCATTTTCCATCAATGGATGTCGATTTAACTTGTTTGACTGCTATGATTAAGCAATAAGGCAGAAGGGGTATGGTATGGCCAATATACGACCAAGGGCTGTTCTTATGTATGACGCAACACAGAGTGCCTGGATACAGCCGTTAGCAGCGGTATATTGGCTACAGTACATACCACAAACCCCCGGGGTGCCTTATTGCTATTAGAAACTGATTACCAACGTAATTAGAACAGTAAAACGTTTTTTTTGTCATACCGAGTGGTATATGGTCTGATATACCACGGCTTTCAGCCAATCAGCATTCAGGGCTCGAACTAGGTTTATAATTGTAAATAAATCCTCTTTGCGCATGTGCATAACTATAGATAAATCCTACAGGAGAGTTTGACTGATAAAAATGGGATCTTCATATCTCTAAGCAAGAAACACTTGGACTAACATAAAGAAAAAATTGTTAGGCTATTTACTGGCAATTGTGCTGTTATTATATGCCAGATTTTCAGGCTACAAACCATTATAAAGGGCCCATTTGCGAGATTGACTTTTCATTTCAATAGGCGAAGTCTACAGACTAAAATCTGCGTTTATGATTGTAATTCAACTTTGCATGGTTTGCTCAGCTAGATGCAGGTAGCCTATAGCCCTTGATAAGCTTACATCTAATTTCTACAGTAGCCTAGGCAAGATGTAGGCAAGATGTAAACTGAACGATTTAGCAGCTTGCTTAGTTCAAATTAACACACTCATTTAACAACAGTCAGTGTTTCTTTTTTAGATTTTGTTTTACCTGTAGCCTAATCTGGCTGCTGTAACCGTCAATCTAATGCGTTCTAACAACCAATTGGCAATTGCGATAGTGCTTTGATAACATGTCCATTAACATGTCCATAACTTGTCCATTAATATTTGCATAATAACATAAGGCTACAACAACAATTAACTGAAGTTATAGGCTATTTATTAAATTGGTTTGCCAGCACCAGGTAGGCTACACAAGTGGCACAAATGTATTTGCAATGACTCCAGTGATATCGTAATTTCAACATATTTATTGTATCAAATGGTAGGATACAATGGCATATAAATTAATAGGATTGCCAACAGAGGCAAGTGTATCATTCTCCTTAGTTTCATTGAGGACTTTTACCCATTAAAAATAACCACATTTCCACTTGGGCAATCCCAAGCCTCAAGAACTGAGCATGCATACGGTTTTCAGCAAAGTCAACATTAGAGTGCAGTTTAAACTACCTCTGAGCGAATTTATGCAATGCGCTCTAATGCGGCCAAAGTTGTTTTCCAGTGCTTTGTCACAATAATTTTTTTGATATGCATCAGTTCTAGCGTATTAATATGTTTTATGGAAAAATGGTTGGAAATAGGTGTCTCCATAATTGCAGTCTATATAGCCTACAGTCGTGGCCAAAAGTATTGAGAATGACACAAATATAAATTTTCACAAAGTTTGCTGCTTCAGTGTCTTTAGATATTTTTGTCAGATGTTACTATTGAATACTGAAGTATAATTACAAGCATTTCATGAGAGTCAAAGGCTTTTAATGACAATTACATGAAGTTGATGCAAAGAGTCAATATTTTCAGAGCTGACCCTTCTTTTTCAAGACCTCTGCAATCCGCCCTGGCATCCTGTCAATTAACTTCTGGGCCACATCCTGACTGATGGCAGCCCATTCTTGCATAATCAATGCTTGGAGTTTGTCAGAACTTGTAGGGCTTTGTTTGTCTACCCGCCTCTTGAGGATTGACCTCAAGTTCTCATTGGGATTAAGGTCTGGGGAGTTTCCTGGCCATGGACCCAAAATATCGATGTTTTGTTCCTCAAGCCACTTAGTTATCACTTTTTCCTTATGGCAAGGTGCTCCATCATGCTGGAAAATGCATTGTTCGTCACCAAACTGTTCCTGGATGGATGGGAGAAGTTGCTCTTGGAAGAAGGATGTGTTCGTACCATTCTTTATTCATGGCTGTGTTCTTAAGCAAAATTGTGAGTGAGCCCACTCCCTTGGCTGAAAAGCAACCCCACACATGAATGGTCTCAGGATGCTTTACTGTTGGCATGACACAGGACTGATGGTAGCGCTCACCTTGTCTTCTCCGGACAAGCTTTTTTCCGGATGCCCCAAATAAACGGAATGGGGTTTAATCATAGAAAATTACTTTACCCCAGTCCTCAGCAGTCCAATCCCTGTACCTTTTGCAGAATCAGAATCTGATGTTTTTCCTGGAGAGAAGTGGCTTCTTTGCTGCCCTTCTTGACACCAGGCCATCCTCCAAAAGTCTTCGCCTCACTGTGCATGCAGATGCACTCACACCTGCCTGCTACCATTCCTGAGAAAACTCTGTCCGGGTGGTGCCCCAACTTTAGGAGACGGTCCTGGCGCTTTCTGAACTTTCTTGGGCACCCTGAAGCCTTCTTCACAACAATTGAGCAGCTCTTCTTGAAGTTCTTGATGATCCGATAAACGGTTGATTTAGGTGCAATCTTACTGGCAGCAATATCCTTGCCTGTGAAGCCCTTTTTGTGCAAAGCAATGATGACAGCACGTGTTTCCTTGCAGGTAACCATGGCTGACAGAGGAAGAACAATGATTCCAAGCACCACCCTCCTTTTGAAGCTTCCAGTCTGTTATTCGAACTCAATCAGTATGACAGAGTGATCTCCAGCCTTGTCCTCGTCAACACTAACACCTGTGTTAACGAGAGAATCACTGACATGATGTCAGCTGGTCCTTTTGTGGCAGGGCTGAAATGCAGTGGAAATGTTTTTGGGGGATTCAGTTCATTTGCATGGCAAAGAGGGACTTTGCAATTAATTGCAATTCATCTTATCACTCTTCATGACATTCTGGAGTATTTGCAAATTGCCTTCATACAAACTGAGGCAGCAGACTTTGTGAAAATGTATATTTGTGTCATTCTCAAAACCTTTGGCCACGACAAACCATCAAACAAGCAAAGCGTCAATACAGGATTAAGATTGATTCCTACTACATCGGCTCTGACGCTCGAGCCTACCAGACGAGCTAAATGCCTTTTTATGCTCGCTTCGAGGCAAGCAACACTGAAGCATACAAGAGAGCACCAGCTGTTCTGGATGACTGGGTGATAACGCTCTCGGTAGCCGATGTGAACAAAACATTTAAACAGGTCAACAATCACAAAGCCGCGGTGCCAGACGGATTACCAGGACGTGTACTCAAAGCATGCGCGGACCAACTGTCAAGTGTCTTTACTGACATCTCTTCCTGACCGAGTCTGTAATACCTACATGTTTCAAGCAGACCACCATAGTCCCTGTGCACAAGGAAGCGAAGGTAACCTGCCTAAATGATTACCGCCCCGTGGCACTCACGCCGGTAGCCATGAAGTGCTTTGAAAGGCTGGTCATGATTTGATAAAAGTGCTCACTGGTCAGAAAATGTAAAAAAAGGCATCATAGTCTTCCTAGGGGAGTATATGAACAGATTTTTATAACATTTCATGTTCTCCACTTTAATGAGTTTCATTACCAGATAAGGGTTTGGTGATGCAGCTTCAACATGGCATTCATGATTCCCTTTCACATTCTGCTCCATGTCCTATTGGAACATTAGATGAAGGAATGCCTTTGAACAATCCTGGAATGGCTGTCTCTGGGAAGCAATAAAACCTGAATGCGGTGAGATGTTTAATATAAGAACAATCACTTGGCACTAACATCTCATTTTAAATGTGGTTAGTGTGACCATAAAAACAACCTGAGAAGCAATCAATTACATGAATAAGTCAAATGTAATACTTGAGCCTTAGGGGAAAACATGACCTTACTTCAAGGTCGAAAGTGGCTTCGAGGAGAAGTACTTCCAAGTCAAGACAAAACCTGCACTATGTGTTGCTTAACTACCCCTGGGAACACATTCTAAAATATGTTGCAGTACAATCGGTAGCCTTACAGTACTGTAGCTAGTGTAGTTCTAGTCTAGAATTTTGTACAAATTAATTGAGGCCTGATTGCTGCTGAAAATGAAGGACCCCACTGGTAACACACTGGTTGAATTAATGTTGTTTTCACATAATTTCTATGTTATTACGTTGAACCAACGTGGAATAGACGTTGAACTGACGTCTGTGCCCAGTGGTACCAGTCTGAAATGAAAATAATTGTCTGTGTCAGTGTGTCTTGTAGCCGCTAACAAAGTCATACTGTTCTGAATGGGGCCTCTGTTTCTGCTAAGGGGACTAATTGAGCTGCACATATGAGGTGGTGTGTGTGTGTGTGTAAATTGATTAGCATTGTTAGCCTGTCAGTGTGTCAGAGGGTCACGTAGTCTTGAGTGGGAGCGTCCTCTCATTGATTACTTGATTGGGAGTGACAGACCAGTGCTATCCTGCTGCTGTGTGTGTCAGATCTGGACTGATAGAAGGCTTGCTCAGACATGAGTGTGTTTCTGTGTGTGTGTGTTTTGGGGGGAATGAAGAATAGCATACACACACATAAATACACTCATGTCTGAGCAAGCCTTCTATCAGTCCAGATCTGTTGAAGTCGGAAGTTTACATACACCTTAGCCAAATACATTTAAACTCTGTTTTTCACAATTCCTGACATTTAATCCTAGTAAAGTTTCCCTGTTTTAGGTCAGTTAGGATCACCACTTTATTTTAAGAATGTGAAATGTCAGAATAATAGTACAGAGAATTATTTATTTCAGCTTTTATTTCTTTCATCACATCCCCAGTGGGTCATAAGTGTAGATACACTCAATAAGTATTTGGTAGCATTTCCTTTAAATTGTTTAACTTGGGTCAAATGTTTTGGGTAGCCTTCCACAAGCTTCCCACAATAAGTTGGGTGAATTTTGGCCCATTCCTCCTGACAGAGCTGGTGTAACTGAGTCAGGTTTGTAGGCCTCCTTGCTCACACACGCCTTTTAAGTTCTGCCCACAAATATTCTATGGGATTGAGGTCAGGGCTTTGTGATGGCCACTCCAATACCTTGACTTTGTTATCCTTAAGCCATTTTGAAACAATTTAGAAATTATGCTTGGGGTCATTGTCCATTTGGAAGACCCATTTGTGACCAAACTTTAACTTCCTGACGGATGTCTTGAGATGTTGCTTCACTATATCCACATAATAATTTTCCTGCTTCGTGATGCCATCTATTTTGTGAAGTGCACCAGTCCCTCCTGCAGCAAAGCACCCCCACAAAATGATGCTGCCACCCTCGTGCTTCACGGTTGGGATGGTGTTCTTCGGTTTGCAAGCCTCCCCCTTTTTCATCCAAACATAACGATGGTCATTATGGCCAAACAGTTTTTGTTTCATCAGACCAGAGGACATTTCTTCAAAAAGTACTATCTTTGTCCCCATGTGCAGTTGTAAACCATAGTCTGGCTTTTTTATGGCGGTTTTGGAGCAGTGGCTTCTTCCTTGCAGAGCGGCCTTTAAGGTTCTGTTGATATAGGACTCGTTTTACTGTGGATACAGATACTTTCCTACCTGTTTCCTCCAGCATCTTCAGAAGGTCCTTTGCTGTTATTCTGGGACTGATTTGCACTTTTCGCACCAATAATTCACATTTTAGCTGTAATCAAAGAAAAATCTTATTTTACATTCGAGGACCACATTTTTGCATTTTTAATAAATTAATAATTTTGAGGTTTAGTGAAAATGAAAGGAACTGGTGTGAATTTTCTTTTGCAAGCCATGCGCTAATAGTTATTTAATTCCAGCCATGAATTTATTTATGGGTGTTAACATCTTCTTTCTAATAAAAAATGTAGAATGATTTAAACAGGAGAAGAGTTTGGTGGAGTGGGAGTGATCATAATTTCAGCTAATGGCTTTCTATTTAACAGCACAACAAATTATTATCTGCTATGCAAATGTAACTGTTAGAAATGTATTTTTCCATAGATATGTCTGCCGTTGGCTGAGAACTAGTTGAACCACTCAACAGACCTTTGATGTGGCTGACAGTGTTTGAGAGGAAAATAAGTACTGCAGACGATTCTGCTGCCAGTGCTCAGTCTGCCTCTGTAGTCTGAATGATTCACTGGGATAACTAAATATCTTTCTACTGACACACACATCTTTGTTCTTACTGACACACACACATTTCTGCTAAAATAGAGGTATACACAGACATAGGCATGTGTTCCCGCACACACACACACACACACATAGTCTCAATGGTAGAGAGGAATAGATTGAGCTGTCATTTTAAATTCATTGAACAGCTGACGTCAGGCTTCTCTCCAGGGAAACATGTAGCAGTGGACCAGGCTGTTCAAAAAACTTCCTTTAAAGAAAACCTCACTGACTTACTCATAACAATAGCCTGTAAACCTTCCATTTGTTTGAAATAACATTCAGCAATGTGTCACAATTGTAGCCATTTTCTCGCTACGGAAGCAAGAGGATCAAATCAAGCTGCTGACTGAAATTAGTTATTTTGGGCTAAAATTAAAACAATTTGCTTGAAATTGTTGCTCTGGGTAAATGCATACCTAAAGGACACAAGGGCCAACTAGTGACAACACAACACTGTGATCTGACACTCACTGCTACGTTGCTTCTACTGTCATATCGCACACAGCCTAACACACACACAGGCAGACACACACACACACCTATAAACATACACATGTGTAAATTTACAGCAGGGATGATGTAATGTTTTACTGTAAGAAAATAGTACTGTAAAATATATTACAGTATCTCTGGTGTAAAGCAAAATTACAGTATTAAGCTGCTAACTCTGTACATTTACAGGGAAATGATCCCTGAAATCTTCTAAATGTAAAAACAATACATTTGTACATAAAATGGATTTATTGAAATTGGTAAGAACATTAACAACAAATTAACACTAATTGACAATAAAAGTAACAACAGTTTAACACATATGTAACCAAATAAGAGCATCATTACAACACTAATTTAAAAACGACAGTATATTGTGCACCTGTGTGTGTACTAGCGTGTAGGGGAGAGAGAGACAGAGGGAGATGGAGTTCAAATTAGGATTAGGTACAGTCCTAGATCTATGATCAGGGGCAAGGCGACTCTATTCAGGGAAGGGGGTTAAGAGGCGTTGAAACACAACGGGACGGTATGGGAAGGAGAGCATCCAGGAGAGAGAAGTCAGCGCAGCTTCATGGGGCTCTTTAACAATTCTCCTCAGTTCTGATTTGTCAGCTCTTCCTACACCTAGGACAAACATAGAAAAAGAAAGAATGGAATGAGAGACAGAGCGCACCAGACCTGTTACTCTGTGGGTAAAAAGATGGGTGACAAGGGACATATCAAGCTGGTGTCATGTATGTGTACTTGCCTCTTCATTCTTGGAAGAATCGAGCAATGAAGTGGTTGAGAACAGCTGGCTTCCTCAGGGCCACCTTGTCATGCGCTTTGTCCCATCTTCAGGGACTTATGTCGCGCAGCTGAGTGAACCGAATCACAGCCTGTGTCACAGGGTTGTTAGTTAATGAAAAATACACTGAACAAAATATTACGCAACATGTAAAGTGTTGATCCAATGTTTCAGGAGCTGAAATAAAAAATGCCAGAAATGTTCCATACGCACAAAAATGCGCACCAAGATGCTGAGGTTATATTTCTGTCTGTAATAAAAACCTGTGGGGAAAAACAAATTCTGATTGGCTGGGCCTGGCTCCCTAGTGGGTGGGCCTTCCAATGGCCCACCCATGGCTGCACCCCTGCCCAGTTATGTGGAATCCATAGATTAGGCCCTAATGAATTTATTTCTATTGATTGATTTTACTATATGAACTGCAACTCAGTAAAATATTTGAAATTGTTGCATGTTTGGTTTCTATTTTTTTCTTGTATACATAGATACATAGACACTGTGTCCCGGTGTTGTTGCCATTCATGCTCTCCCTATTGAGTAGACTGTATCACAATGTCATCTACACTGAACAAAAATATAAACGCAAACATGCTCAAAGGGTGACATGTCTGGTGAGTATGCAGGCCATGGAGGAACTGGGACATTTTCAGGTTCCAGGAATTGTGTACAGATCCTTGCGTCATGGGGCCGTGCATTATCATCCTGAAACATGAGGTGATGGAGGCGGTTGAATGGCACGACAATGGGCCTCAGCATCTCATCAAGGTATCTCTGTGCATTGAAATTGCCATCGATAAAATGCAATTGTGTTCGTTGTCCGTAGCTTATACCGTAGCTCATACCATAACCCCACCTCCACCATGGGGCTTTCTGTTCAAAACGTTAAGCAAACCGCTCGCCCACACAACGCCGTGAAACGCACACTTCTCCAGCATGCCAGTGGCCATCGATGGTGAGCATTTATCCACTGAAGTCAGTTACGACACCGAACTGCAGTCAGGTCAAGACCCTGGTGAGGACAACGAGCATGCAGATGAGCTTCCCTGAGACGATTTCTGACAGTTTGTGCAGAAGTTCTTCTATTGTGCAAACACACAATTTCATCAGCTGTCCGGGTGTCTGGTCTCAGACGATCCCGCAGGTTAAGAGGCCGGTTGTGGAGGTCCTGGGCTGGCGTAGTTATACGTGGTCTGCGGTTGTGAGGCTGGGGGGGTGTACTGACAAATTCTCTAAAACGACATTGGAGGCAGCTTATGCTAGAGAATTGAACATTCAGTTCTCTGGAAACGGCTCTGGTGGCCATTCCTGCAGTTAGCATGCCAATTGCAGGCTCCCTCAACTTGAGACATCTGCGGAATTGTGTTGTGTGACATATTTTACAATGTTTATTTTGGACTTCATTTTTTTACCTGCCTTCCTGCCTTCGGGACAATGACTCCCATTGTTACAGTGGACACATGAGCATCTCAACGTTATATACAGATCTCGACAGATACACTTTTACTCCAGCTAATTTAGGTTAGATACACACAGACTGCATAGACCACATGAGAAAAGAATGTACACAAAAAATAAAGGGACAGAGACAGTTTGTGAAAGTATACCTTATCTACTTTGAAGAACTTGTACAATTATTTCATCAGACAGCTCTGCAGCTTACTTAGGCAGGCTAGCTAAATAGGATGACTACAGACAGTACAGTACGGGGAACACATATATAATGTTAGATGGTCTCGCTGGCTGACTGCCTTTGCCTGAGCAGAGATGAGATGAGGACTTTAAGGAACGAAAAATAATAAAGTAATCAAATAAAAACTATGTAATATGATAAAAACGAACTAATAAACGCAACTGAAATATTGTATTAATTCATAGTACTTTCCTATTTTTCTATTGATATCTACCCAATGTGGACCTGACAGAGATAGTGGAATATTTTCAATAATTTGGCAATTGAATGTTCACAAATTTTGGCTTTGGAATTTACATTAAAAAGCTCTAAAACCATTGTAATGTCATTATTTTATAATGCATTTAATGTTGAATTTTTTTTTATTGTGATGAGTTTTTTATAATCTAACCGAAACCCAAATGACCTCAAAAAGCACTAATCGCTCAACACTAGTTGGCAATCAGCCCGGTCCTCATTACATGCGCACTTAGTTAACGTTATCTGGCTAGCTAGCCAGCAATGGAGTTAGGCTAACTACCTTGCTGGCTAGATAGAGCCTAGCTAGCTAGCAATCTGTGCTACTTATGTGCAAACACTGGACTGGCTCTAAAGTGAACTCATCCTTGATACAAAAACAACATTGTTACTGTTGGGCCTATTATGTTAGTGGGCTTATTTCGTTAGTTTTCCGAAATATAAAATCTGCAAGACAGTTGGCACAGATCTATCATTTAGGCCATGTGCCTTCTTGCATTCATGATGAGATATTATTGTTTGCTTGCTAGATTGCAGTGAGAACTTGAAACTACCCAATGAAGGTATAGGTTTCAAATTCTTTGGAAGACTATTCCAAAGAATGGCAGCTTTGTACAAAAAAGAAACATTTTCCATGTCACTTTTAAATCTAAAAGGAACAATGTCAGTTTCACTCCTTCTAGTGGAATAGTTATGGTTATCCCGGACGGAGTTAAAGCAGTTATATAGGTACCTGGGGACCTTACTGTGGACAATCTTATGTACAAGTTACAATTTAACTTCTTAGGGAGCGGCAGCTGAGGTGTCGGTTTTGGAGAGTCTGGCGTGCCCAAAGTAAAAGGCCTGCCACTCAGGTCCAGAAACTAGGATATGCACATAATTAGTACTATTGGATAGGAAACACTCTGAAGTTTCCAAAACAGTTAAAATATTATCTGTGAGTATAACAGAACTGATATAACTGATACAGTCTCTAGACAGTGTTTGGTGATGTTAGGTTGCTCTGGATGGTAATAGAAGAAGAATTTCGAACTAGTCACAGGATGTAAACAGAAGAGGAGGCACGTTCACGGGCTCGCGCGCGCTGTGGTTTTTTTCTTTCCTATTGTCCAGTTTATAATCGGGTTGAAATATTATATTAAATATACATAAAAGTGTTCCTAAGGATACATTATCAATGATGTTTGATTGTTCCTGGACAAGTGTATAGGTATAGGTTGAACGTGTTCTCTTCACGGTTCAATGGGCGAGTGGACGCTGTATTTTATGAACATAACGCGCCAACCAAATGGAGATTTATGGACATAAACAATTACTTTTTCTAACAAAAGAAGCATGAATTGTCTTGCTTGGACACTTCGGACTATCCTCAGCAGAAGATCATCAAAGGTAAGCGATTTTATATTAGTGATTTTATGCGTTTTGTGAGACCCTCGTTGGTTATGAATTTATGCTAATGCATAAAATATGAAAGGGGCTATCCTCAAACAATCAAATGTTGTGCTTTCGCCGTAAAGCCTTTTTGAAATCTGACAACGCTGTGATATTGCCAAGAATCAGAGCTTTTGATGACTATTCAACACTTGTATATTGATGAATGTTTAATAATTCAACTTTTGGATTTTGAATTTGGCGCCTTACATTTCACCGGGTAGTGTCGGGAGTGGTTAATCCGAGGGACTCTCTCCTCCACTTTCAGCCATCTAAGGCTTTCAAAGTGGAAATGGTCAAAATTAGTATGTGCTGGAAGTTTAAGAATAATCCTGACTAATTTGTTCTGAGATGTCTGCCATTTATTTTTTATTATCTTGGGGGCACTATTGTACCAGGAAGAGCACGCATAACAACTATAATAAATATATAAATATCAGCGCGAGTAATATCTAACCCCGGGATGTAAATATATACACTGTATATGCATATGATGGTGTGTATAGACATTATGGACAGTATATGAATAGAAAAGTTGTGTACAGCAGTAGTAATATAGGATGAGCCTTGACTAGAGTACAGTATATACTGTACATATTAAGTGGGTAAAACAGTGTGTAAGTTGTACCTAAGAAGGGAAACTAAACAAGTGTTTTTTATTTACTTTCATATTAATAGAGGATGTAGTTGCTTTTTGGAGGTTATCATGTAAACCACAAATAAATGTTCTTAAATAATGTTATTTTTATATTTAGTTAAGAAATAATAATTTAGAGTATATGTGAATCCTTTGGAGTATAATTAATTCCAACACTAAAAAACGATATATCTGTAGATGTATCTGTAATCTTTGACTTTTGTCTAGCTAAAATTGGTATCGGTATCAGACCGAAAAATCACATATTGGTCAGGCTATAATAATCATCAGCACGACTAGACAGTTTTTTTGTTATTGCATTACCTCGAAAGCTAGTGAGAACTTTTGGGGAATGTTCTGTAGTCGTTGTTACCTATGTTGTGCACAACATTTTAATGAATGTTAGGAGAACATTCCAAGGATATTTAATTTAAAAGAAGGAAAAAATATGTTGTCATAAAAAACATTATTTGATTGCTTTTGGGCTGTTATCCTAATGTTAGATACGACTCTAACTGGGAATCTTAGCTAATGTTCTGAGAATGTTTGCTGGGTAGTAGAGGAAGTAAGCATGTATTGTTCACCATTGATGAAGCTAATCAAGTCTTTCATATGGAATTTTATTGTCACGTCAAGGCCTGAGAAGACAGGCTGGTGTGTTTAGTTTGTTTTTGGTGTAGGGTTTTTTATGTTCTAGGTTATCTATTTCTATGTTGGGGAATGGTTCCCAATTAGAGGCAGCTGTGTGTCGTTGTCTCTTATTGGGAACCATATATATGTTTGTAGTTTTCAATTGGGGTTTGTGGGTTATTGTTTATGCATAGCTTTGTTCTTTTATGTAAGTCTATGTTTATGCACAATCTTTGTTCTGTTTATTGTTTTCCCAGTATCGTTGATTTAAATAAAGCATGTATACTGGATGCCTCGCTGCGCCTTGGTCTGTCTGTTATGAAGATCGTGACATTTATTCAGATTCATGGTCACTTGTTTTAGTGTTGCCTTGAAGCTCTTTACTTCATTATTTGATTGTAAATATAGTTTTTTCAGGAAATATCTGCAATATCTATCTTGACATAATATATAGCTACATACCTGTCTGTCAGGGCTGCCACCCAACAATGGATTCTAATCACAGCCATGCAGTTAATGGCCATCCCACCATTTCAGTAGTCCTTAATGTTGCCTGGACAACCAACTCTCTCACAGCAGCATATTATGGGTATTCCATTAAGCAGCATGAGGTTCAGGTTTAGTCAGCGTTTCCTTTTCATGCCTTCTGAAGCATGCAGGTTGATCTGCTACCGGGGGCAACTGAAACTGATTGTATGCCTGGCCGTTTGCTTTGTTGTTTTGTCTGGTCGTCATTTGTTGGTTGTTGACGTCTATTGATTCTTGACGTGTGTTGCTTGTTGCCCAGTGATCTATGATGCCTGTCTACACACTTGGTTATCCACTGAATACTATGATCTGTGGAGGTGATTGGAGCTGTCAGTTAGTCGACCCTCAAATCTCTCAACCATCAGCACTTTCACCACCCAACGCCATTTCATCTTCTTTCTACACTTAATTAGCCCGCCACTACACTAGCTAATATGGCCTGAGCCAACCGCACACGCAGTTAAACAGGCAGCCCGTCATTCAGAGGCCCTGTGTGGGGAAACACATCATGGTGTAATCCCCCCTCCCATTCCATTTCCACACGGATAGGCTACTTTATACGGTCTCATCAGCATGAATTCACACTTTATGTACTGCAATGGGACATTCATGCATGCTCAAATGTATATTCAGACAAACAGACTTGTATTCATTATACAGTATTCCTGTATCTGCATTTTAGAACGAAAGACTTTGTCCTGCTACAGTGAACCCTTCCAGTCTCCATTACTTTCTGCATCCTTGTCCTCTACCTCCCTTTCCCTTCCTGCTGCATGCAGCCTTACAGCCTCACCAGGAACAATTGAATGTCTGTGATGATGCTCTTGTTCCAAATCTGAGACCGTAACCGGTGGATTATTTATCTTAGTACAGTATATGCAGCCTTCTGTATCCATTAAGGCTCTACTATGCCTCAGCTAGACCAAATGCCTCATGTCTCAGCACAACAGCCTTCAGCAAATGACATGTATTGGCCAGTAGAAGGGGAACTAGGGGTGAGTGTGAGAGGGGATGGGAGGAGTTGTTGGTGGCACGAGGGGATAGTCCTGTTGACAGATCCTTGTCGAGGACTTAAACTTCCGGGTGTGTGAGCGTTGGGCCAGTAGCCGAAAGGTTGCTCGATTGAATCCCCGAGCTGAAATCTATCATTCTTCCCCTGAGCAAGGCAGTTAACCCACTTTTCCCTGGGCGGCGAAGACGTCGACTATGGCAGCCCCCCGCACCTTTCTAATTCAGAGGGGTTGGTTTAAATGCGGAAGACACATTTCAGTTGAAGGCATTCAGTTGTACAACTGACTAGGCATCTCCCTTTCCCTTCCCATTTCACATGTGATATTCTAAGTTTCACGTGTGCTTTTGTAACTGGCTGGATTAGAACCCGACTCTCCCAATGTCAGGTAACTGCCAAAGTAAAGGAATAGAAACAGAAACATACCTAGAACATGGTCGCTATATTCTCCGAATATCAGAAATGTATATATTTACAGTAGCATGTTTGTACTTTCTCTCATTTGCCATTTAAGAAATGATGATGGCAGTTATACCAAAACAAGTTTTAATGTGTGAAAAATACATTTAAAAAGAATCACTCCAGGAAAATCACAGAAATCACAATATCTTAAAGGGGCAATCTGCAGTTGCTACATTAATTTTATATACATGGTACAGTACATGGTGTTGATTTCAAGAAGACGATGGAGAGATGCTCAGCTGTATAGAATTAATAAATACTTATAATTAATGAGAGTTAGCGGAAATGTGATCATAATTTTTTCTACTCCCATCTTTCAATAACCAGAGTAAAATGCAAGTAGAATGTCACGACAGGCCTGATGGAGACAGCAAATGTGTCTGTAAACTTTCCAAATGTCGATAAAACTAAATACGCTAGACAAGATGGGATATTCTTGTATCGGTAAAATGTAGTATGCCAGAAGTGGAAAAGCTTTAATGTGCAAATATTGATATAATAACCATCATATCGAAGTAAACTGGGTGTCACATTAATAAATGTTGTGTGGTCCTCCTACTACGACTCAGGAAAGCATGCAGTTTATTAGGTTACAGATGATGAACTTCACGGGGTGGTGAAAATGAAAGGTGATGAGCTTGATGCTCTTGTCCAATAAATATTGAGGGTCTTATTCTGGTGCCATGATGATTGATGCTTGGCTAGCATTTGAAAAACATAAATAATCTCGCTATTTTGTCCGTAATAATGTAGGCTATACCTGGACTGTATCTGCAAGCTGTTGGCTAAGGCACACATGTGAATACCAGAGTGGGTACATTTGCTATATAACGCAACATTTTTGTGACAAAACAATCAGTTGAGTTTAAAATGCGATGGAAACTTGTATTTTTTATCCGGTACATGGGAATTTGACCTAAAAAGTTATTTTTATCCGCAATAAATCAATTTGATGGAAACACATCACTGGTGGTGAAATGTGCATATTGTTTTTATGCAGATTTTAAAATCTGTCCAATTGGATGGAAACCTAGTAGATGAGAAACTGATTTAATTGAAAATTCCACCCGAAAACTATAATTTGGTATTTGTTTCAAGGTGAAATAAATAAAAAATACATTTCAAGATATGTAAACATTCAAAATACAGAAATCATCCCAGTTTCACACATTTTGTATCATATGATAAAAAAACGCAGCATCATATGATGCAAAATACATCATGCGGCAATGATTTCAGTATTTTGAAAGTTACATATCTTGAAGTTTTCCTTTAACTAGTTGAGTTCAATGTGTTGTGACGATTGCCAAACAATGACATTACCATATACACTGAGGAACACCTTCCTATTGAGCTTCACCCCACCCCCCTTTTTTGCCATCAGAATAGCCTAATTTCGTCGAGGCATGGACTCCTCAAGGTGTCGAAAGTGATGCTGGCCCATGTTGACTCCAATGCTTCCCACAGTTGTGTCAAGTTGGCTGGATGTCCTTTGGGTGGTGGACCATTCTGGATACACACAGCAAACTGTTGAGCGTGAAAAACCCAGCAGTGTTGCAGTTCTTGACACAACCGGTGTGCATGGCACCTATTACCACACCCCATTCAAAGGCACTTAAATCCTTTGTCTTGCCCATTAAACCTCTGAATGGCACACAAACAATCCATGTCTGAATTGTCTCAAGGCTTAAAAATCCTTATTTAACATGTCTCCTTCCCTTCATCTACACTGATTGAAGTGGATTTAAGGGATCAGTAAGGGATCATTCATTGGAAGCCTGGGGGGAGAAACACAGCTCCACCTCTTGGTCCATTTCCAAGGTATCAGGGCAGGGCTGTGTTAAAAGGCCTTGATCCCGCTTAATGACACTGTGTGGTTTTGTCAGCTCCTTGATTATAGCCTGTGTGCCCCATGGGGATTAAGCTGTAATAACCAGTACAGTCTCTCTGGGCTAATGCATTACTCAGGTCCAATCGCCATGGCATTTATCACAACTTTCATTAACAGCAATTAATGCATTCCTGCTGGAAATTAATGGACACCTTGAGTCACAGACTGTAGATATGGCACAGGAATTAAGTACTATTCCAGCGAGGTCTGTGTCATATGCTAAGAGACACACCCTTAGACAAACGTACACACACAACCCTATTTTGTTCCTTTTAAAACATTCTGTGTCAGTCCCAGATTTGCCCCATTCTGCTTTAAATATTTAGACCAGTTTGTAACTGTTCACTGTCATGTGGGTAGAGATAATCACTGTTGATGTCCTGCTCTGATTGTTGCCTTTGCTTTGTAGCAGGGCTCTATGCTAATCAAGGCAATTAGGTAACAGCGCTTGCTTGTTAATTTATGCTGCCCAGGCATTCTGAAACGAGGTATAATGACAGTGATAGCCAATTAGAGATGTAGTATTAGGTACGTGATGTGCTATAGAGATAGACAGACAGTGCATCAATCTCTCTTGCTTATTCATACTCTTATTTGCATTGTAATTTTGGAAAGCTGCATGAGAATTGTAAATGGGATCTGTTGATTTTGGTGGATGAAGAGAGTTTGTATTTGAATTCAAGGTTGTTTATAATTTGTAATTTGTGTAGATTTATTCATGGGAGAACCAATGAGGAGTTTACATAATTGAATGAATATAGAACATTTAATTCAGAACATGCAATTGTAAAACGGGATATGTAGTGATGTGTTAGTCTATTTCATATACGACACCCTGTGTATGGTGCCTAGATGTTGTGGTTCATTTGTATTGGCCAGTTAAGGGATAAGCTCTGGGGTAGCGTGACTGGGTGTCCTCCAATCAGCCCCTTATTAGCAGAGAAGACTGGGCCATTCTCAATGTTAGAGATCAACATTAATCTCTAGAAAAGTGAACAGCCATTTAGGAAATTACCCACATACTGTTTGAATGATAATCCGTACCACTCCATTTAGTATGATATGTTACTTTTAGTTAGGTTACATTACATTGGCCTACCAATGTAATAGCAGTCATACAATATAATATGACAGGGATCATCAACTAGATTCAGCTGCTGGCCGATTTCCTCTTGAGTGGATGGTTGGGGGCCTGGAACATAATTAAGCAAAAAGGCCAGATGGGGTGTGGTATATGGCCAATATACCATGGCTAAGAGCTGTTCTTAAGCACGACACAACGCATAGTGCCGGGATACAGCCCTTAGCCGTGGTATATAGGCTATACAGTGCCCTCAACTTTTTCCACATTTTGTTAGGTTACAGCCTTATTCTAAAATGGAATAAATAGTTTTTTTTCCCATCATAAATCTACACACAATACCCCATAATGACAAAGCAGAAACAGTTTTTTTTAAAGGTTGAGCTTTTTACATTTTTTATAACTAAAATATATATTTCCATAAGTATTCCGACCCTTTACACAGTACTTTGTTGAAGCACCTTTGGCAGCGTTTACAGCCTGGAGTCTTCTTGGGTATGATGCTACAAGCTTGGCACACCTGTACTTGGGGACTTTCTCCCATTCTTTTCTGCAGATCCTCTCAAGCTCTGTCAGGTTGGATGGGGAGTGTTGCTGCACAGCTATTTTCAGGTCTCTCCAGAGATGTTCTATCAGGTTTAAGTCCGGGCTTTGGCTGGGCCACTTGTAAATTAAAAAGAGAGACTGTAGATTCTTCAAACAACCTTATTATAAGATTTGCAAAAATGGAGCAATCAACAATTACTCAAATAGTTCAGAGTTGAAAGCCCAACAAACAGAGTTGGCTCTCTCACTTTTTAGAAAGCTCATCCTCTTATATGTGACAGTTAGCAGATGTGCAGTAACAGGGCCGGGGAACAGAGTTATAAAAAGTAATTTAGCGCATCTGTGCAGATCAAGAAATCTGATATCGGCACCATTCTCTGTTCCTCCATGCAATTCCCACATAGCTAAATTCCTGCCGATTGTTAACACAGGAGGTCACATACTGTGGTCGCTCCCAAACGGCTCATAAATCTGTACACTCAGATTTATTGCTAAGTCACACAAGACAAGTTGGTATCAGTAAAAAATACTAGCATATAACAATGGACAAATCTTCTTTTTGCCTTTCCAAATCATGTCCAATCATTGAATTTACCACAGATGGACTCCAATCAAGTTGTAGAAACATCTCAAGGATGATCAATGGAAATAGGATGCACCTGAGCTCAATTTTAAGTTTCATAGTGAAGGGTTTGAATACTCTTGTAAATAAGTATTTTTTTTTATTTTTTTTTTGCCAAAGTTTCTAAAAACCTGTTTTTGCTTTGTCATCATGGGGTATTGTGTGTACATTGCTCAGGATATTTTTTTTTAATCCATTTTAGAATAAGGCTGTAATTTTGTTTTTTATTGTGTTTACTATTTTTCCTTTAGTTTATTTATCACATGTTTATTACCTAAAGCATTGTTGGTTAAGGGCTAGTAAGTAAGCATTTCACAGTAAGGTCTACTACACCTGTTGTATTCGGCGCATGTTACAAATAGAAATGTATTTTTTATTTAATTATGTGACTTCATATGGGACTTGTTAAGCACATTTTTACCCCTGAATTTATTTAGGCTTGCCATAACTAAGGGGTTGAATGCTTGACTCAAGTCCAGGGGTGTGAATACTTTCTGAAGGCACTGCAAGTCCCCAAAAATGTATGTAATGACTAAAGATTGCCCCTTTAACTGCAGTGGGCTGAATCAGGGTCACAGAGTGTTTCTTGGTAGTTAAACAAATTTACCTTGAAACAAAAGTATACACCTCCCACACATGGTTATGGACTTTAAAAAAATTAGACACCTGTACCATGTCAGATATAGAGTTGAAATGTATTACATTTTGAGTTTGCATCCCAATATTACACCTTATATACATCACCGGATGTTCGCCTTTTTTATTATTTATAACGTTTATTAATTATGACATTTAGAAAAATTTTAACATTCCACCCATGAGGCCACTAGGTCATTGGACTTCAGTAAAAGGCTACCAGGCAGTGACCTTCATACAGCAGAACTATGTTCTTTGAACGTGATCCATTAACCTGCACCCCCAAAAAATGCATTCTGTCAACTGTTCCCCGAATGTCCCGCAAAATCATTTGGCCTTTTCTGATGTGTGATGACCCTAATTCAACTGATTGCCACTGCAACATGTAACACCGTCTTTTCACATGTGAGGAGAATAACATTATTTCAACCCCACATGTGAATCTGCATCTCCACATGTGAAAGGAAGATTTTCACAGTTTGGAGTTTTCGGGAGCAGTTTATTTAAAACCTAGTGTCATAACACATTTATGACACTGCCATAACCATGTCATTATATATGTCACAACACATCTAAATATGTGTCATGACAGTGTTATGTCATGACACATATATTGCAATACTGTATGGCTGGTTATAAGAGTGGTTATAAGTCCACAAATCTTATCACACAAGGTAAACCATTCCATTCTACTTGTAAATAGTATGTTATTTAAATAACATTTCTGCAAATGCGCCATTTTATTGCCATTGTAATTGTGCACACATTGATGTCAAACATGTGCTTAGTCCAATGCTCTGTCACTGATGGCTGGGATGAATGCAGGAGCAGGAAAAAACACCCTCTTTGGGACTTACTGACATATGGTCATGTATGTGATAGGCCTATCTGGCTTATATTATTACCCTTTCAACAACAACAAAACATTTCCTGTATTAGATTCTATAAATTTTGAAATCAAAGTTTGTTTGTTCACAACATTGTTATTGTAGTCCTTCAGGGTTTTGCTTTAATATACAGTACCAGTCAAAAGTTTGGACATACCTACTCATTCAATGGTTTTTCTTTATTTTCTACATTGTAGAATGAATGAAGTTACACGTATGGAATCATGTAGTATCCAAAAAAGTGTTAAACAAATCAAAATATGTTTTATATTTGAGATTCTTCAAAGTAGCCACCCTTTGCCTTGATGACAGCTTTGCACACTCTTGGGCAGATAGCGCCACCCTCTGGAGAAACCTGCGGTTGCAGGCGGTGCAGTTGCCGTACCGGGCGGTGATACAGCCTGACAGGATGCTCTCAATTGTGCATCTGTAAAAGTTTGTGAAGGTTTTAGGTGCCAAACCAAATGTATTCAGCCTCCTGAGCCTGGGGCCCCAGTGTTGCGGATCAGCAAAGTAGAGGTATTGTTTCCTACCTTCACCTCCTGGGGGCAACCCGTCAGGAAGTCCAGGACCCAGTTGCACAGGGCGGGGTTCAGACCCAGGGCCTCGAGCTTAATGATGAGCTTGGAGGGTACTATGCTGTTGAATACTGAGCTATAGTCAATGAACAGCATTCTTACATAGGTATTCCTCTTGTCCAGACATACCTATGTTATGTCGGAAAAATTCTGTTATAAATTCCTCTGTCCTAGTTAAAACAAGTTATCATCCAATAGGCTTTGTTTAATTTTCCAATATCCTCGCCAACATGGAAATTCAGTAAGAGTAATGTATATGCCAATTATCTGATGGTCCGACCGCATTCTATTCCCTATTAATACTTTTGGTGCCAACGAGAATGACATGAGAAAGAAGTCAAGACGACTCGCTTGATTGAGCCTCCGCCATGTATAGTTGAAGTTGGAAGTTGACATACACCTTAGCCAAATACATTTAAACTCAGTTTTTCACAAATTCATCTGTAAAAGTTTGTGAGGGTTTTAGTTGCCAAACCAAATGTATTCAGCCTCCTGAGCCTGGGGCCCCAGTGTTGCGGATCAGCGAAGTAGAGGTATTGTTTCCTACCTTCACCTCCTGGGGCGGCCCGTCAGGAAGTCCAGGACCCAGTTGCACAGGCCAGGGTTCAGACCCAGGGCAATTGTTTACAGACAGATTATTTCACTTATAAATCACAATCACAATTCCAGGTGGTCAGAAATGTGCATACACTAAGTTGACTGTGCCTTTAAACAGCTTGGACGATTCCAGAAAATGCTGTCTTGGCTTTAGAAGCTTCTATAGGCTAATTGACATAATTTGAGTCAATTGGATGTGTACCTGTGGATGTATTTCAAGGCCTACCTTCAAACTCAGTGTCTCTTTGCTTGACATCATGGGAAAATCAAAAGTAATCAGCCAAGACCTCAGAAAAAAATTTGTAGACCTCCACAAGTCGGGTTCATCCTTGGTAGCAATTTCCAAATGCCTGAAGGTACCACGTTCATCTGTACAAACAATAGTATGCAAGTATGAACACCATGGGTGTCACGTCCTGGCCATAGAGAGCCCTCGGGGATCTCTATGTTTTAGGTCAGGATGTGACTAGTTGGGTATTTTATGTTATAATTTCTATGTTTTGGGTTTTGTATGGTTCCCAATTAGAGGCAGCTGATTGTCGTTACCTCTAATTGGGGACCATACTTAGTGTGTTATTTTTCCCACCTGTGTTGTGGGTTATTGTTTGTGTTTCATGTTAGTGCCTGTGCGCTACACGCATGTGTGACAATCAGTCATTCTCTCTATTGTTTTATAGTTTCACTTGAACTAAAAGATGTGGAACGTCATGCACGCTGCACCTTGGTCCGTTCTTCCTGACGATTGTGACAATGGGACCACACAGCCGTCAAACCGCTCAGGAAGGAGACGCGTTCTGTCTGCTAGATATGAACGTACTTAGGTGCGAAAAGTGCAAATCAATCCCAGAACAGCAAAGGACCTTGTGAAAATGCTGGTTTCCCTGCTATATCCACAGTAAAACGAGTCCTATATTGACATAACCTGAAAGGCCGCTCAGCAAGGAAGAAGCCAATGCTCCAAAAGCGGCAAAAAAAAGCCACACTATGGTTTGCAACTGCACATGGGGACAAAGATCGTACTTTTTGGAGAAATGTCCTCTGGTCTGATGAAACAAAAATAAAACTGTTTGGCCATAATGACCATCGTTATGGTTGGAGGAAAAGGGGGAGGCTCTCAAGCCAAAGAACACTATCCCAACCGTGAAGCACGGAAGTGGCAGCATCATGTTGTGGGGGTGCTTTGCTGCAGGAGGGACTGGTGCACTTCACAAAATAGATAGCATCATGAGGGAGGAAAATGATGTGGATATAGTGAAGCAACATCTCCAGACATCAGTCAGGAAGTTAAAGCTTGGTCGCAAATGGGTCTTCCAAATGGACAATGACCCCAAGCATACTTCCAAAGTTGTGGCAAAATGGCTTAAGGACAACAAAGTCAAGGTATTGGAGTGGCCATCACAAAGCCCTGACCTCAATCCTATAGACAATTTGTGGGCAGAACTGAAAAAGCATGTGCGAGCAAGGAGGCCTACAAACCTGACTCAGTAACACCAGCTCTGTCAGGAGGAATGGGCCAAAATTCACCCAGCTTATTGTGGTAATCTTGTGGAAGGCTACACGAAACGTTTGACCCAAGTTAAACAATTTAAAGGCAATGCTGCCAATACTAATTGAGTGTATGTAAACTTCTGACCCACTGGAAATGTGATGAAAGAAATAAAAGCTGAAATAAATCATTCTCTCTACTATTATTCTGACATTTCACGTTCTTAAAATAAAGTGGTGAAGTTAACTGACCTAAGACAGGGAATTTTTACTAGGATTAAATTTCAGGAATTGTGAAAATCTGAGTTTAAATGTATTTGGCTAAGGTGTATGTTAACTTCCGACTTCAACTGTATCCACTAGATCTAATATATCCATGACATTTAGGATTTCCTTAAGAGCATGAGGGTGATAGTTTGTAGTATGATTTCCTTTACGGTCCATTGAAGTATTTAAAACAGTAATATAATCTCCCACCATAATAATAGAGTATTGCATTGCTTGTAGCGTTGATAATGTATTATATATATATTTTCAAAGAAGCGTGGATCATCATTATTTGGTCCGTAAAGGTTAATGAGCCAAATCTGTTTATGGTCCAATAGCATCAATTAAAATCATCCATCTACCTTGCATCTACCTGCACAATGGATCACCATAATGAGATACAAGTTTCAAATCTATTTATCATAATTTATGTTTGTAAATTTACCATTGAAAAGCAACAGTGATTGAGTGTTTATATAGCTGTACCATGATATTTGCATTGCTACTAAGTAACCCTCCACTTGTTCTCCACTATTCCACCCACTGAAGCCCCTCCCCAACCAGGGTTGTCATCCCAGTGACGGCAGACCACCCCAGTCACCCCGGATCCCTTGGCCCCCACTGAGAGGCCAGGACCCGTCCTTTGAAAAGAGTTCACAGTGCCACTCATAGAACAGAAGCAGATCAACCGCTAAAAGTATTTCCAATGCTCTCACCTCAATTTGCTTTATATATAGCTATTCAAAATATGTATATACATACACACAAATGTCTTGCGTATCTTAATTTTCATCATGAACAATTAATATGCGTAATAATGTTGGCAGTTTGTGCAAAATATTGTTTCCTATAACCATTATTGCCATTGCATTACATTACATTACATATTTGTCAAGCAATTATTATTTTAGCAAACAATGAATTGTGATTCCTCCTATATTGTCCTTAACATCCTTACCCCCTTGCAACATGTGTGGTAAACATACAGTGGCTTGCGAAAGTATTCAACCCCCTTGGCATTTTTCCTATTTTGTTGCCTTACAACCTGGAATTAAAATAGATTTTTTGGGGGGGGTTGTATCATTTGTTTTACACAACATGCCTACCACTTTGAAGATGCAAAATATTTTTTATTGTGAAACAAACTAGAAAAAAAGACAACTTGAGCTTGCATAACTATTCACCCCCCTAAAGGCAATACTTTGTAGAGCCACCTTTTGCAGCAATTACAGCTGCAAGTTTCTTGGGGTATGTCTCTATAAGCTTGGCACATCTAGCCACTGGGATTTTTGCCCATTCTTCAAGGCAAAACTGCTCCAGCTCCTTCAAGTTGGATGGGTTTTGCTGGTGTACAGCAATCTTTAATTCATACCACAGATTCTCAATTGGATTGAGCTCTGGGCTTTGACTAGGCCATTCCAAGACATTTAAAATGTTTCCCCTTAAACCACTCGAGTGTTGCTTTAGCAATATGCTTAGGGTCATTGTCCTGCTGGAAAGTGAACCTCCGTCCCAGTCTCAAATCTCTGGAAGACTGAAACAGGTTTCCCTCAAGAATTTCCCTGTATTTAGCGCTATCCATCATTCTTTCAATTCTGACCTGTTTCCCAGTCCCTGCCGATGAAAAACATCCCCACAGCATGATGCTGCCACCACCATGCTTCACCATGCTTTCTTGGATACCCGTAAATACTAGATTTTCTCTCATAGATTTACTCTGTATGTCTAGTAAAGCTTCTCTCAGAAAGATGTTCTCTTTTTTAAGTTCATTAACATCCGTTTCTATTTAATTGACTGTCCCTTTTAGCTTGTTTCTTTCTTTCTCCATTATCGCAGCGTTTGTCACTCATTTCAAGAATTGCCTTCAACTCCTTACTGACTAATTCATGTATGTCTAGTTTGTCATTTATCGACAGATTGCTTTCCACACTTACCAGTCCCAGTGGTGAAAAGCATAAATTGTTTGTATCCATCAAGGAGTCGTGTTTTCTTTTGGAGATTGTCCACATTTACTCTCCGTCATGTTTGGGTGTTGCTTGTCTTCGTAATATTTGTTGATATTACCAGTTCAGTTTGTGAAGTGCTAATATTTAGTCTAACTTACCGATATTGAGTATAATGTTTTTATCTTGAGGTGATTTGCACTTATGTTATCTTATCTCTCCAGAGGCTTATACTACAAATCATGATCAATGAGGTAGCCAGCTAATTTGCCTAAATATTCTTACATAACTTTTATTTTGTAGAAAGATGCATTTGAAATGGGAATGATCTAGTTGACTCAACAACCAAAAAGTTTAGCATTCTTAAGGAACCAGAAAATGTGTGTTTATTTCTGGTAGCTTGTCAAGGTTAGCTGGCTAAATCATTGATCCTGCTGTGTAGTATACCCCTCTGATCAATTTTAAAAACTGGGTTCACATGAAATCTCACGTATAAAAACTGTATTTTTCCCCTATTATCTTCCTCCTCCTCTTTTCTCTCTGTGGCCAAAACCATTCTGCTAAATGGTTGACCTGCTAGAGGGTTGAAGGATGCTCACGTACTCCTGTGGCTATTTGAGGTCACGTGGAGATTGAGATGTGGACTGTGAAGTTTTAGTGCAGTCTGATTTGTCAGGGTTGAACCACAAAACCAGAATTTTGTGTCAGCAGACTCTCAGTGCCAAACCTACTGGGTTTTTTTTTCAGTGTGGGCAGCCGTCAAACGTGTGGTGAGCTGGCATTTGCCCCAGCACTTTTTAATCAGTTGATTTAGTTAAGTAAAGAATATTGATGCAAACGCGTTAAAAAGAGGGGCAAAATTATGTTTTCTAGACCGATTTGTCTCAGTGATTTGTCAACTTGCACAATTTGTCTGTCCTTCAAATCAGAGTCCTGCTGCAGCTCTGTGCGTATCTTGACCAATCAGATTAACGGAAATCGTAGGTCGCGCAGCCCGGGCACAAAGTTTAAGTTTGCGGACTTTACTATCCTCTGGTAGCCTATTTATTTAGCAAAAGTGATAACACATCACTCCCGACAGACACAAGCAATAAGTCTTTACATAAATGTTGTAGCAGCCTGTACCTAAACATTAGCGATCTGACATGCTGTATTGCATGGAAACAAAAATATGTTTTTCAGTCTGATCAGCTGTAGGCTAGGAACAACAGCAGGGTAAATGAAATGGTAACGTTGTCAATTTATAGCCCTTCTGTTTGTGTTCGAGAAAATGTGAATGAGATCACATTTGGTTTATATTCAAAATTGGGCTGACTAGGCTACCTAGACTTTTTCAATACAATAGCAGACATACTGTGTATATTTTCTCTTTGGCCTACTGTTGCATAGGGCATGCCTACACAATGCAAACCTGCATAACGCAAGCTCAATCCGGTGGGATTTATTTAAGATACTCTTTAAAGAAGTAGGGTTTCAGACGTTTTCGGAAGATGGGCAGGGACTTCGCTGTTCTGACATTAAGGGGAAACTTGTTCCACCATTGGGGTGCCAGGACAGAGATGAGGTTTGACTGGACTGAGCGGGAGCTTCCCTCCCGTAGGGTTGGGAGTAGGAGGGCCAAGAGATGAGAGGTGGTAGAACAGAGTGCTTGGGTTGGGGTGTAGGGTTTGAGCATAGCCTGAAAGTAAGGAGGGGCAGCTCCCCTTGCTGCTACATAGGCAAGCGCCAGGGTCTTGAAGATAATGAGAGCTTTGACTGGAAGCCAGTGGAGTGTGCAGAGGAGCGGGGTGACATGGGAGAACTTGGGACGGTTGAACACCAGGCGTGCTGCGGCGTTCTGGATAAGTTGCAGGGGTTTGATGGCACATGCGGGATGCCCAGCCAATAGAGTTGCAGTGGTCTAGACGGGAGATGACAAGTGCCTGGATTAGTACCTGTGCCGCTTCCTGTGTGAGGATAAGTCATACAGTAAAATCGCAAGAGGTTTTTCATCTCCTATGGAGTCAAATGTAACACTATTTGGGGATTTAGATGGTCCCACCCTCATTTTGTGTTAAAACCACTCTGGTCATGGTGTTGATATTTTGGGAGTTAAAACACGAAATGGAGTAAATATCCAACTCTAAGAGAGTTGCAACAGAGCATGCTGGGAAATATGCCAATGACGCCCCTCTCACATCTGTGGCTAACTCCATAGATTTAACAAACTCTCTCTGGTTAAAAGTTTAAAGTACTCCGTCCCAATGAACTCCAGTTATCAACACCTATTCCAGGGAACGTATCACTCAAGGGTTAAGATAACTCGCAGTATATTACATTTAACCCCAAAAATGTTAACATTGTGATTTCAACTATTCTTGGTTTACTGTGTACTCCACAGATGTTGTAGAGCATGAACTTGCAGGAGCAAGTAACTGCTTTGATGTTTACAGAGAATGAAAGGTGTGTCCAGGGTCACGCCAAGGTTCTTTGGAATGTGGAGGTATTACGTTTTGGCTCCATTCAAAAGTTATGTGCAAGCTGTTTTACTACTTTACACAAATACACCAACTGGTTTGCATGGAATGATTTACAGAATAATCATGTTCTATTTGTTTGTTTATATTATTTTATTATCACCATAGAAAAATGCTCAGTTTATTTATCTGTATGAGTCGTTGTAATAACTTCCAATCATATTGCAGTGTCCTCTGCATAATTTCTTTACATATTGAGAGAGAACAGTAGAGCTCTGAGTACATAAAGCTACTCTGCTTCCTACTCTACCAGCCAATTAAAACCCTCAGAATGAAATGTCCGCCATCAAGAGCCAATCATGGGCTCTGATCGAACTAAGCCATAATTATGTTTTGTATTTGTATTTTTAGACTCCCTCCGTTGTCTAGAGAGACAGATTCCCATAATCCTCTCTGGACATTAGGGATAAGGAAGGCAGACAGATGTCTGAGATTTTGCCAAGAGTCTAATCCCAAAATCCACATTATTATTACATTTGTTTAGGGATTAACAAACCGACAATAAACAATACATTGGAAGACGAACACATTATTCACAAGGTTGAACACTTTGGGCCAATACTTGAATGTAAGCAAGCATTTATAGTTAAATGGGTTCTCAGACACAAAATGCGTATCAGCCAAAGAAAGGCATAGATTGACTTGCATATGTGCCGAACGCTAAATCGTAGCATTCAACCCAACCCCTCTGATTCAAATGTGGAAGACACATTTCAGTTGAATGCATTCAATTGTACAACTGACTAGGTATCCACCTTTCCCTTTCCATCAGATAACATGGTACAAGTTAGCCCTATGCTAACTTCAACAGGTGACACTGATTATATCCTGGCATCAGCCAATTAAAATTGTTGAAGTAGTTGGATGTGTTCCAATACTTGTTCATGGCTGGAAGTGTCCTTAACATACCTAAGTCCAACAGAATGTTCTGATCATCAAAGCGACTATCTGAGTATTTTACTGACTGCTCAAATTGATCTCTGTGTAAAATGCCTAGTCCACGTAATCGTTGCAGATTGTGGCATGTTGATTTACATGTATTGTGTTAAGTGTGCAGTGGGTAAATTGAACTAAAATAGGTGCCGGGTGATGGAACTGTTTATTATTAGGTGCATGAACTGTACAATACCTTTGAGCTAATATTTTATAAGAGGTGCAGGAAGGTCCTGCTCAAGTCAAACACTGTTGTGTTGAAAAGGGACACCTTAAGCAAACCGCTTGAAAATTAATATGAATGAATTTAATAAGGAGCTACCTCTTTCTTCAGCCTTGCCAACAAACACACTGCTATTGCCTAATAATCATATTGCATGGTGTGTAGGCCTACAAGGTTTTATACTGTATGCATTTTTATATTAATCTGCTTTTTTAAATTTGCGTTATTTGACTTGAAAAGGATCAGCATTACAACGTGTACAGTAGGTAGTTTGCACTCTCGTTAACAGATGGCTGTCATTATTATATTCTTATGTAGGCTACACTTACATCCAGGCTAACTGCTATACATTATGATAATCATCCACTTCGTCACATGCGGTTTGAATCGAGCAGTTTTTTCCTCAATAAAAAGCTTACTATGAGGGGGGCTTGAACCCACATCAAGTGCACTATCGATTGCGAGTAATGTGCCACCAAGAAGCAATAATGACCACGATAGTCCACAGACTGCTATTTAACAAATCCATAATGCTCTTAATTTTATTTATTTTTTGATGTACGATAAACGTATACGTTTTAAGGACCTAATTTATTGGTTTCCCATAAAAGCTGTGAAACGAATAAACCAAAACGTGGGATTTTGTCATATATGCTAAAATCTTGTCTGACAGTAGTAGCTAGTAGCCTAGTCAAGGATCCATCAGTGCAAAAATGGCACAACATTTTGTTACAGACCAAGGGAAAAGGAACACCTGAATTTGTAGGTTTAAAATATCCCTCTAGTGGCCAGAGTTGACCTATTTTAAGAAATGTCATTAGTTGGTGGATATAAAGTCTAAGATCTTTCATAGGCTGATGAAGAATGTGTGTACCATGTTTTGTGTTGCTACCATGTTGTTGTCATGTGCTGCTGCCTTGCTATGTTGTCTTAAGTCTCTTAGTGTTGTCTCTCATCGTGATGTGTTTTGTCCTATTTTTATCTTTATGTAGTGTTGTCCCCGCACTGTTGGCCCCAGCAGTAGGTCTTTTGCCTTTTGGTCATTGTAAATAGAATTTGTTCTCAACTGACTTGCCTAGTTAAATAAAGGTTAAATAAAAAATAAATAATACAAATAAGTTGTGCTAGGATATAATCAGTACCACCAGTTGAAGTTAGCATAGGGCTAAAGTGTGCCATATTATTTGATGGGACTGGGAATCTTAAGTCTTATTACATACAGCCGGGAAGAACTTTTGCATATAAGAGCAACATCAACTTACCAACATTACGACCAGGAATACGACTTTCCCGAAGCGGATCCTCTGTTTGGACCACCACCAAGCCCCCTTTTTTATCAATGTTGCATAGAAAAGCTTCTAAATTCACTTGTGCAAAGAACATGTTTAATGTTCGCAAGTACAAAAGTTGATTTACATACACCTCTAAGTATTTTGCCTTGATAAATCAGACACGTTCTAAAACACTGTGCTAGTGCACGTGAAATCTCATCTACATAAAGATTTTATGATCAAAAACCTTCCCTTTAAAGCTGAAAGAAATGTCACTAATTTACGTCCGCCAACATGGAGAAATCAAAGTAAAAAAACTTTTTGGGATGCAGAAATAGAACTTTGATCACCAAAGTGGAAGCAAAACAAGCCATACTTTTTGGAGCCCTCAGCAATGGCTTGACAAAGAAGAGAAATAATACTGCTTGGGAGCAGGTTAGAGCTGTGGTACATTCTGCCTCATCTGAGTGCAGAACAGTTAAGGAAATAAAAAAGAAATGGTTTGATTTGAAAACATATGCAAAAACTAATTATGATCCACAAAAGCGATATAAGTGCAACAGGAGGAGGGCAGAGTGACTCTTCACTGTCTGCTATGGACCAGCACATTGGCAGCATAATTGGAGAGACCTCAGTGTCTGGCATCAATTGTGATGGTGGTACCTAGGACCCTCTTCCAGACCCTGAAGGAATACCAGACACACCAACTGATGGTAAGTCAAGATTTACTTTCGCAACCATATTCAGACATGGACCACATCTAAATATTTTTTCTTGACAATATATAACAAAATGAATATAACAAAACATGAAATCTTGACAGATGTGGGTGATTTGCCTGACCCCCTCAGCCCCAGGCCTACCAGAAGGGTATCCTCTTTGGCGAGTGCTTCAGCTGCACCGCCTGTTTTGACTGACAGTCCTGAAACAGCAAGAAGAGATCAACACATCAATTCTTGGACTCAAACATCAGCTGGAGGATGGATTCAAAGGCCTGAGAGAGATCAACAAGTTCTTTCAATTATTGATTTATTGTCTCAAACATGTGAGACATATTCTGGTGCAATGTAAATGTGTTTTCCTTGTCGATTTGATTACAATATTTGGAAGAACAGATACCTAAAACCATTGTATGATATTGACTCGACACTCCTTGTCAAGCATGGGCTCATCGGGTCTGGGTGTATCATTCAGTGGAATGCCATTTTTGATTGCAGTGTTGCACACTGCAAGCCTTGACAATGTAGTAAACCTAAAAAGGAATTTGCACATTGTATTACATTCACGTAATGGCATTTGAAGGAATGTCATTTCAGAGGCAAACCTTCATAGGCTGGTATTGCAATGTTCTTCCTGTCCCAGAAGGGCACAGCCAACGCCCTTTCAGCAGGCCTATGGTGCGCTCCACTGTTCTTGTGTGTGCGTGGGCTTGGTTGTACCTTGCCTCTTGTTGGTTTGAGGGGTTTGTGAAGGGAGTCATCAGCCATGTTTTTAATGGGTAGCCCCGGGCGCCTGCAGTTATGAACACAACATTTAGATAGTTTCCCAGTAGAGGTCTAACATGGCAAATAAAACATGAGTCATTTACCAAAAGCCATCCATCCCCAACAGCTCCTTCCTAGAGGTTAAGGCCGACTGAACTGTTCTGCCCAATGAATGAATCATGTGTCCCACCTGGCCGTTTGGCCCCTACATTCAACAAAGCCAAATGTGAATCACAGATGACCTGCACATTGACAGAATGGAAACCTTTTCTGTTGACGAAGTTGAATTTGTTTAATGATTGTGCTTTTATTGCGATGTGGGTGCAGACAATTGCTCCAATGACATTGGGGAAATCCACCTATGGTATGGAAATCCCTTTTCACTCTGGCCTGTTGCACAGCAGTGTACGGAAACGGTATGTATTGTGGGGTCAATGAAATAATGCCATGAAGGACTGCAGGCAATATTTGGCTCATGGTTGGTTGTGAAATGCAAGCCCGAGCCGCAGTCTCCCGTTGGAATGTTCCAATGGCTAAACATCCCAGGGGGAAGAGGACTTGGGTATGCACTGGAATTGCATTGGTGCGTTTCGACTCCCTTTCTAATACTGGAGAGAGTTGGTTGCAGAGATACAATAAAATATGCCTTGGAAAACAAAATCTACTAATAAGACAAGCGTCGCGCTCAACAAAGAAATCTGCACACTCATTGAAAACACGCTCCCTGCATAATGCAGCGTGTGCCACATCCTCCAGCAATGCAAGATTTGCCATTTTGGACAAGTCACAATGCCTGTGTTGCCTTTTATATTATTTAACTGGTTTAACTTAATTGCCTCCAAACGTACATTACACTCTTTCAAATTGACTTTATTATTCAATTAGGCTAAAATGGTTTCATATTTTTGAATTCGCTAGCACCCTGAGAAAACTATTAGTAGCTTAAGTGTCCATAAAATAAATAAACTATTAATGTTTTCTGTTTTCTTCATAGTTTATGATTTGGTCCAGTATGTCATTTGGTGGGTGTTATTTCATTAGTAGTTTGACTTTTCTACCACAAGGTGCTGTGTGTACACATGGTCAGAGGTGTGCTTAAATTTACACACATTCTCAAGTATAAGTACAAATTGATAAATCTCACTCTTTGCTTAGAAATGATCGCACGCATGGTTTACGAACATTTCTGGTCGTACGCAACATTGATAAATGAGGGCCCAGGACAATGGATTTAATCCCAGTAGCCGACCCAAGACAATGGCGCTGCAGAAGGGGCAGACGGAGCGGCCTCCTGGTCAGGCTCTGTAGACGCGCACGTCGCCCACCGCTCCCTAGCATACTACTCGCCAATGTCCAGTCTCTTGACAACAAGGTAGATGAAATTCGAGCAAGGGTTGCCTTCCAGAGAGACAGAGATTGTAACATTCTCTGTTTCACGGAAACATGGCTCTCTCGGGATATGTTGTCGGAATCGGTTCAGCCACCGGGCTTCTCCATGCCTCGCGCCGACAAAGATAAACACCTCTCTGGGAAGAGGAAGGGCGGGGGTGTATGCTTCATGATTAACGACTCATGGTGTAATCATAACATACAGGAACTCAAGTCCTTCTGCTCACCCGACCTAGAATTCCTCACATTCAAATGCCAGGCATATTACCATCCAAGAGAATTCTCGTCAGTTATTGTCACAGATGTGTACATTCCCTCTCAAGCAGACACCAAGATGGCCCTAAAGGAACTTCACTGGACTATGTAAACTGGAAACCATATATCCTGCATTTATTGTAGCTGGGGATTTTAACAAAGCAAATTTGAGAAGGCTACTTAAATTCTGAAAGCATATTGATTGCACTATGCAAGGAGGTAATACACTAGACCACAGCTACGCTAACTTCTGCGATGCATACAATACCCCCCCTCCCGTCGGCAAATCCGACCATGACGCCATCTTGCTCCTACCGTCTTATAGGCAGAAACTCAAACACGATGTACAGTGATTCCTCCTTTAAAAGTGGTGTCATACTGCGGCACACCCTGCGTGCTGCTGCAGCATTCTGTGGCTCGTCATTTAATGATCAGCCATTTCTTTTGTTACTGCAAGTTACTGCTAGTTTGACCACCAGAGGGCATCTTTGAGAAGCATTTGATAGTGTTCCGTATTGGCATTACCAGAGAATTTAAAACCTTTTTTGTAATAACATAGTATACGGGATTGATTTAAAGATATTTGGCTTAATTAATTGTATTAATATTGTAGCGTTTCAATCGGTGACGTCACTCGCTCTGAGACCTTGAAGTAGTTCTCCTTGCTCTGCAAGGGCCGTGGCTTTTGTGGAGCGATGGGTAACTATGCTTCGAGGGTCTCTGGTTCGAGCCCAGGTATGGGTGAGGAGAGGACCGGAAGCAAAACTGTTACACAGGCACCATTTTAAAATCAGGAGAATCTCCTCTTTGTAAGAGGACGAGAAATAGTCGGAAGTTATTATTTTTTCCCTACTTTTTCCATTACGCAGACATAAGCACTGTTGACACCATCGAGGTGCAGATGTTTACTTCCTACACACGTTTTCTTTTTCAGTTTTGTCCGACGAACAGATTGTAGTGGTAAAATAAAAAGGGATACATTTAAACGAAGATGGCATCTCAGGTAAGCAGCACTGGGCTGTATTGACGTATGCTGAAAATGACATATGCTGCTTTAGATTGAACAGTCATATCTCAGTTATTGTTTTCATATCTATAAAAGATACTTTCAGAGAGCGAGCTGATCAAGGGGTCGAAAATGTAGATATTGCCAGATATTCACTGCCCGAGGAACAGGCCGTGGAAGCTTTATTGCTGGCAAAAGTGTCCATAACAGAGGTAATTAAACTGTTCTGTGTTCTTTTTCTCCATCTCTGTCTTGTTGTACATGGAACCTGTCTCACATGCATGAATTAAAAAACCCTTAAGATGTCAGCTGCTAATTTTGAGATTTACACCACAAACAGCCATTTTCACTGGACTATCTGTTGCTGCCAAGTCATGATTTCCCTGGGGGTTAGCCTTGCAATAACCAAGTGGTGAGACATAGCCCTCTATATTTAAATGTTTCAGGTACACTCCGATAGGTGTCTGCGTCACATACAGTATCTTATATTGACATTATCTTCTATTGTTTGTCCTCATGTGTCTGTTTTTCAGCATAAAGTACTCTGTAGCCACTTAGTGTGGACACCAGGTGAGACCACACACACAATAACAGTCTCTCTTCTTCACGTCATCCCTCTCCCCCTTCTCCCTAAATCCTCTAGGTTATGTCAGTTGTTTTGGTGAACCCCTCCCGCATCTGAACTGGCTGACACAGCATGATCATAGGTGAGATGACACTCGGTCGGGTCAACAGGAAGTATCATTAAAGAGATGCTTTACATTGAAATACAGACAGAGATGTAGTAGTCCCAGGGTTAATGTCAGTTTTGCATTTCACCTCCTGATTTAAGATGACTGACCGTGATAGAATAAAAAAACAAGGCTTAATCATGCTCTCTCATCTGCAATTATGTTTTCATGTGAGAGAGGAAGACAGTTCCGTCATCGCCACCTCACCCGCTCTTAAGATAACTTTCGATCCAACTGGGGGCCCAAGGCTGGTTAGGAGACACCACAATTGTGATGAACTGAGAGAATGTTAGGGTAGGACTTGTCATGTCTTTGGCATCATTAAATTGAAGACTTATTTTATCAAATAAATTCTCTGTAATTATTATTACGTGATTACTAATCATGTAATGTAATTAACTATGAAGTCGGGGCACCAAGGAAAATATTCAGATTACAAAGTTATAATTTTTCTAATATAAACTTTTCAGATATTTTAATATCTGATGAATTAGTCTTCTCATTAATGACGTATTCTTTACCTCACGTTAGTCTCATTCCGAACGTCGTAAATTGTTGGTTATCTGCACGAACCCAGCCTTTACTATGAATCATCTATACACCAATTGTCTTAAATCACTCATTTATTAACTAACTAAATAATCACAGAAATGCACAAACAAACAGTAAACAAAACAAAGTAGATATGGTTACAAGGAAATGATAGAGGATGTTCCCTAGTGGGCTTAGCCGGGATGACGGCTTGGTGGACAAAGGAAGTGGATGTGGATTGAGAAAGGCGGGAATTACACAAATGAGTCACTACACAGTTGATAATTATATTAATTGAAATGTTAATCCTTTGCACATGAACGCTCACTCATTCGGAAACAATTGCAATCAATATATATTTACGCTCAGTGTGTCGTTGGGATCGTCCGTCTTTCTGTTGTAAAGTTCATCCGCCTCTCTCTCTTCCAAGAAGTCTTTCATGGTTAGAATTGGTACTTCAGAGTACCCTTAAGAAATGTTCTTATAGAATAGATGTTTCGCCGGTTGTCGGCGGTTCTCGCATTCAGGTCGACATAATTACTAGCTGCAGACTAAAGTTGCTCTTATTCTGTCAGATCGATAGTCTCAGAGTTTAACCACGTTCTATGGTTAAGAATTCAGAATTTGTGGTCTCTAATCAACCCTTAGCCCTCTCGGAAATCGAGAGAAGCTTGGTCTGAAGATGATTCCTTCAGGTGGGGGTTATATTCGTAACAGTAGAAAAGGGCCGTCCCATGATGCCAGATCACTGTCTGTGGTCATGGGGCGGGCCTATGGCTTAGCTACTTTTAAAGGGAATTACATTTCTCTCACATTAACATCATTACATAGCGTCACATCATTTCACAAATAGTTTAATCGTAACTCATTCATTTTATACAACAATTAGATGCAAGTCTCACAAGACTCTTGTATAACCATGGTTATGGTAATGTGGCTGTATTGTCTCTCCTGAGTTTCACAAACATTAAACGAAATGGACCGGTCGTAGCTGGATGCTCCTCGACCGTGTACGCATTCTGTAAAAAATGGGTATTGTTCATTTCTCAAGTTCTGTGATGTGGCAGAAATTCCTTTGTTGGAGGGAGAGAGAGATTGGAGAGAGAGGGGGATGGTGCTCTCTATCCCAAAAGAGGGCCATCGTCATGACACACTGTAATTCATGAATCATATGCTGTCTGCCGCTGTTCTTACCTCTTTCCCTTTCTGTCTTCTACACCTCTCTCCCCACCTCGTCTTTCTTCCTCGTTTTATAATGCACACCATACAGTGAGGGAAAAAAGTATTTGATCCCTTGCTGATTTTGTACGTTTGCTCACTGACAAAGAAATGATCATTCTATAATTTTAATGGTAGGTTTATTTGAACAGTGAGAGACAGAATAACAACAAAAAAATCCAGAAAAACGCATGTGAAAAATGTTATAAATTGATTTGCATTTTAATGAGGGAAATAAGTATTCGACCCCTCTGCAAAACATGACTTAGTACTTGGTGGCAAAACCCTTGTTGGCAATCACAGAGGTCAGACGTTTCTTGCAGTTGGCCACCAGGTTTGCACACATCTCAGGAGGTGTGCAAAAAATCTTCTCCAAGTCATTAAGGTTGAGGCTGACGTTTGGCAACTCGAACCTTCAGCTCCCTCCACAGATTTTCTATAGGATTAAGGTCTGGAGACTGGCTAGGCCACTCCAGGACCTTAATGTGCTTCTTCTTGAGCCACTCCTTTGTTGCCTTGGCCATGTGCTTTGGGTCATTGTCATGCTGGAATACCCATCCACGACCGATTTTCAATGCCCTGGCTGAGGGAAGGAGGTTCTCACCCAAGATTTGACGGTACATGGCCCCGTCTATCGTCCCTTTGATGCGGTGAAGTTGTCCTGTCCCCTGAGCAGAAAAACACCCCCAAAGCATAATGTTTCCACCTCCATGTTTGACGGTGGGGATGGTGTTCTTGGGGTCATAGGCAGCATTCCTCCTCTTCCAAACACGGCGAGTTGAGTTGATGCCAAAGAGCTCCATTTTGGTCTCATCTGACTACAACACTTTCACTCAGTTGTCCTCTGATCATTCAGATGTTAATTGGCAAACTTCAGACAGGCATGTATATGTACTTTCTTGAGCAGGGGGACCTTGCGGGCACTGCAGGATTTCAGTCCTTCACGACGTAGTGTGTTACCAATTGTTTTCTTGGTGACTATGGTCCCAGCTGCCTTGAGATCATTGACAAGATCCTCCCGTGTAGTTCTGGGCTGATTCCACACCGTTCTCATGATCATTGCAACTCCACGAGGTGAGATCTTGCATGGAGCCCCAGGCCGAGGGAGATAGTTATTTTGTGTTTCTTCCATTTGCGAATAATTGCACCAACTCTTGTCACCTTCTCACCAAGCTGCTTGGCGATGGTCGTGTAGCCCATTCCAGCCTTGTGTAGGTCTACAATCTTGTCCCTGACATCCTTGGAGAGCTCTTTGGTCTTGGCCATGGTGGAGAGTTTGGAATCTGATTGATTGATTGCTTCTGTGGACAGGTGTCTTTTATACAGGTAACAAACTGAGATTAGGAGCACTCCCTTTAAGAGTGTGCTCCTAATCTCAGCTTGTTACCTGTATAAAAGACACCTGGGAGCCAGAAATCTTTCTGATTGAGAGGGGGTCAAATACTTATTTCCCTCATTAAATGCAAATCAATTTATAACATTTGTCACATGCGTTTTTCTGGATTTTTTTGTTGTTATTCTGTCTCTCACTGTTCAAATAAACCTACCATTAAAATTATAGACTGATCATTGAAGTACAGATTGAACTTGTATTTATAATATTACAATTATCATAATTATAATGCGTTTATGTATTTATAACACCTGGATAATGAACTTTTCAATAAAGCGTTTCACATTCTCCACTGGTTGAAATTAAGTATCTCATTGAAATACTATCCTGTGTCCTCAGATTAATGCAGATGAAGGGAGCTGGATATGCATCGTTTTCCCTCTATATATGAATTACAAATCAATCAGGTTTCTAGTCTATTGCATAGTTACAATGTGCAATCATTGGAGCAGTAGTGGTAAACATTGTTGAAGTGTATAAGTGTAATACATACATGCAGACACAGCATCATTCAAAGAATGGAGTTTGATATGACTGAAAAAGAATGTGTCAGAGATTCATACCTGAACCGCACCTTTATTTGCCAAGGAAGAGTACATGACCAGTGAATATATTCAATGTACAGGCTACAATGTGGGAATCTCATGCGGGGTAATAACTACAGTACATGTATATAGGACTTGCATCCTTGGCACAATAAAATTATTATATTCTACTCCATCCATAGCCTTCATTAATGCCATTCAGACTTGAAGTCGATACAACAACAATGATAGCTGAGGTTCATAGATTGGTATGAATATGAGTTCAGAACCTAACGTTTCAGGGTCCATACACAGATCTTCTACATACTGTAGCTAGCTACACATCCATAGGCATACAGTTATTTTTATCCTCCACTACACAATAAGCAAGTAAATAGTTAGCTAGCTATGTTACTTCAGCTGCATTGCAAGGCAAGCTTACACAATTCTACACTCAATTTGCAGTAAATACTTTACATCCACTGTTTCACAAGACAACAGCCTGAGTCCCTAAAACATTAAAACACGAATTACAAATTGATTCTCCTAACACTAGCTAGCTGGCTAATGTTAGCTAGTCAAATAACTTGCTATTTAGCAAGTTTCATAAATTAACTTTTTGACAAAAAAATATGCCCAAACGTATGTCTCTACATGAACTAACACATTCCTCTCAATTGTAAATTGTTTGCTTGACTCGTTATGACGTTATAACAACTTACATCTGGTTCTACTGTAATGTTTTGTCAGCCATCTTTGTTGAAGAATGCCGCAAGGGTGGCTCGTGTCTAAACTCATCATTGGCACAATCGATATGATTTGTCATATAAAAACCTTGGGACCAAAATGCATAATGAGTGCTCTAACTCTCCCTTGCGGTGGTCTGGAGCAATGAAGCCGTGAGGCTGGGTACATGCTCGCAACTTTTAAAGGAGGAACCACTGTTCCAGTGACTAGAACCATTCAACGCTAGTCTGACCAATCGGAATCAACGGTTCAAGATTGTTTTGGTCACGCAGACTGGGATATGTTCCGGTCAGCCTCAGAGAATAACACTGACCTATATGCTGACTCGGAGTGAATTTATACGGAAGTGCATTGGAGATGTTGTACCCACTGTGACTATTAAAACCTACCCTAACCAGAAACTGCTTTCAAAACTGAAAGCGCAAACCACCGCATTTAACCATGGAAGAGGTCTGGGAATATGGCTGAATATAGACAGTGTAGTTATTCCCTGCGCAAGGCAATCAAACATGCGAAATGCCAGTACAGGGACAAAGTGGAGTCGAAATTCAACGGCTCAGATACGAAATTTGTGGCAGGGTCTACAGGAAATCACGGACTACAAAAATAGTACCAGCCAGGTCACGGACACTGAAGTCACGCTGCCAGACAAATTAAACACCTTCTTTGCCCACATTGAGGAAAATACAGTGCCACAGTTGCGGCCCGCTAACAAGAACTGCGCCTCCCCCTCTCCGTGGCTGACGTGAGTAAAACATTTAAACGTGTTAACCCTCGCAATGCTGCCGGCCCAGACGGCATCCCTAGCTGCGTCCTCAGAGCATGCACAGACCAGCTGGCTGGTGTGTTTACAGACATATTCAACTGTTCCCTATCCCAGTCTGCTGTCCCCACATGCTTCAAGATGGCCACCATTGTTCCTGTACCCAAGAAGGTAAAAAGAACTGAACTAAATGACTAGCGCCCCGTAGCTCTCACTTCTGTCATCATGAAGTGCTTTGAGGGACTAGAAAAGGATCATATCACCACCTTAACAGCCACCCTAGACCCACTTCAGTTTACATACTGCCCTAACAGGTCCACAGACGATGCAATCACCATCACACTGCACACTTCCCTATCCCATCTGGACAAGAAGAATACCTATAAGAATGCTGTTCATTGACAACAGCTCTGCATTCAACACCATAGTACCCTCCAAACTCATCATCAAGCTGGAGGTCCTGGGCCTCAACCCCGCTGTGTGCAATTGGGTCCTGGACTCAATCCTCAAGTTTGCAGATGACAACAGTAGTGGGCTTGATTATCAACAACGACGATTCAGCCTACAGGGAGGAGGTGAGGACACTGTCAGGAAAACAACCACTCACTCAACGTCAACAAAAAATGGTCCACCCACACACAGTGTGATGAAGAAGGCGCAACAGCGCCTCTTCAAACTCAGGAGTGTCACGACTTCCGCCGAAGTCGGTGCCTCTCCTTGTTTGGGCAGTGTTCAGCGGGCGACGTCACCGGTCTTCTAGCCATCACCGATCCACTTTTCATTTTCCATTTGTTTTGTCTTGTTTCCCCACACACCTGGTTGTCATTCCCTCATTACTTGTCATGTATTTACCCTCTGGTTTCCCCCATGTCTGTGTGTGTAATTGTTTATTGTCAGTGACACGTTTCCGGATGGTTTGCGCCAGACTTGTATTTTGTACTTTGTGTTGCTGCACCTTTTCCTGTAGGAATTTGTTTGTAACGCTATTTGTGTTTATACTGTGCCACAGTAAAGTGCTTTCGTTCACTATCTCTGCTCTCCTGCGCCTTACTCTCACGCACCAGCTACACACACGGATCCTGACAAGGAGGCTGAAGAAATTTGGCTTGTCACCCAAAACCCTGACTAACTTCTACAGATCCACAATCGAGAGCATCCTCTCGGGCTGTATCACAGCCTGGCACGGCAACTGCTCCGCCCTCAACCGCAAGGATCTCCAATAGGGTGGTGCGGTCTGCACAACACATCACCGGGGGCAAACTACCTGCCCTCCATGACACCTATAGCACCTGATGTCACAGGAAAAATATCGAAGACAACCACCCGAGCTACTGCCTGTTCACACCGCTACCATCCAGGAGGATGGTGCATCAAAGCTGGGACTGAGAGACTGAAGAATAGCTTCCATCTTAAGGCCATCAGACTGCTAAACAGCAATCACAAACTCAGAGGCTGCTGCCTATATGGAGACCCAGTCATTGGCCACTTTAACAAATGGATCACTAGTCACTTTAAACAATGCCACTTTAATAATGTTTACATATCTTACATTACTCATATCGCTCATCCATATATTTATATGTACATATTCTCATTTACCCCTTTTAGATTTGTGTGTATTAGGTAGTTGTTGGGGAATTGTTAGATATTACTGCACTGTCGGAACCAGAAGCACAAGCACTTCGCTACACTCACATTAACATCTGCTAACCATGTGTATGTGACCAATAAAATGTGAATTTGATTTGATTTGGACTAGCTACAATTTATCGTTCTGTCACATGCAAGTAAATCAACCCTTTTCATTGGCTGATAGAAATAACCCTGATGATAAAAAACAGTTAGCTACACATCCAGTCAGTCCCAGAGCTGACAACGTAGTGTGAGGATGGACACCTCCTAATGCGATGGTTTTAGCACATCCGATGCTATAATAAGGATACACTCATGTACTTTACACAGTTATGCAATAACTGTGAAGTATTATTTTTTTTTCACTGTACAGTATGTGCCGGGTGTGGGAGAGGGTGTTATAATTGATTTTCAATCCCAGGTCTTTGGGTTTATAGGGTGTATGAAACCCACTTCAGTAACCTAGGAGTAATGTTGCAAACCAGAGAGATGCTAGTCTGTCTCTAGACTTTGAAAACTAACTTTGTTGTGTGTGTGTGAGAGAGAGAAAGAGAGAGACTGCTTAACAAGCATGCTATATTTCAAGTCACTTTGATGATCACAGCCTCTTAGCAGCTCATATCTGAGTGATCAATATGATAGCAGGACACTTTACATAGACCCTTTAGGCTAGGTCTGCCACCTTTTGCTTGTGAATTCCTAAGGCAATAAAATCAAACATGGTTTAGTAGCTAGTGTGTATAAATATTCATTGGAAATGTTAGTGAAAACCTAAAAGCAAGCAAGAAATAAAACCTCTTTTGGTAATCTGACCAAAAAGAAACAGTTGTATGTTGCTCTATTAAAATCCTAGATAGTGTGGTGGTTTATGATTTCACCGCTGGTTGTGTGGTGATGACCAGCTACTGGCACTCATGCAGGAAGTTGAACACTCATGTTTCCCCATTTCTTATTCCACACTCCAAAACACACCAATCTTCCCCCTCAGGAGGCTGAAAAGATTTGGCATGGGCCCTCATATCCTCAAAACGTTATACAGCTGCATCATTGAGAGCATCTTGACTGGCTGCATCACCGCTTGGTATGGCAACTGCTTGGCATCTGACCGCAAGGCGCTACAGAGGGTAGTGTGTACGGCCTAGTACATCACTGGGGCCGACCTCCCTGCCACCCAGGACCTCTATACCAGGCGGTCTCAGAGGAAGGCCCTAAAAATTGTCAAAGACCCCAGCCACCCAAGTCATCGACTGTTCTCTCTGCTACCGCACATCAAGCGGTATTGGAACCAACAGGACAATGAACAGCTTCTACTCCCAAGGCATAAGACTGATAAATACTGTAGTTAGGTAAATAGTTAACCAAAAAGCTACCCGGACTATCTGCATTGACCCTTTTTTCTCTAACTTTTTTGACTCATCACATACACTACTGCTGCTAATTAATATATGTAATTATATTCCTAGTTACAGTATACTGTATGTACATACCTACCTCAATTAACTCGTACACCTGCATATCGACATGGAACTGGTGCCCCTTGTATATAGAAAAGTTTTCATTACTCATTGTGTATCTATTATTACGTGTTTTACTTTTTTATTATTTCTCTATTTTCTTTCTCTACATTGTTGGGAAGAGCCTGTAAGTAAGCATTTCACCGTTAGTCCACACCAGTTGCGGTCAGTGCTGTTTCAGATGAGGGAGGACAATTTATTTTGATAGGGTAGCCTAGTGGTTAGCTTGGTAGCCTAGTGGTTAGAGCGTTGGACTAGTAACCGAAAGGTTGCAAGTTCAAATCCCTGAGCTGACAAGGTACAAATCTGTCATTCTGCCCCAAACAGGCAGTTAACCCACTGTTCCTAGGCTGTCATTGAAAATAAGAATTTGTTCATAACTCCCTTGCCTAGTAAAATAAATAATTATATTATTGGATGACTGTCATTCATATTCCATTCACCCAGTTCAATGTAACATCGATAGGTTTAGGCTGCTACATGATACTCAAATTTTCCCTATACCCATCATGAGGTTGCTACAACCTAACCTATGAATGAAAGTTTACAGTGTAGGTGCACACTGATCGAGACAAATTTGATGTGACAGAAAGTGACATTCAAAACCACCTTGCACACTTTTGTCTGCATCTAGCTGATAGGGAGTGTAATCATTAGTCCAACAGTTGAAAAACTAGTTTCTATTGGACAAATTCAGGTATGTTTAAACTTCCCAAGCCAAACCGCTACACAGCCTACATCGTTGTCACCATTTTAGCTAAAGTAACGTAATAGTCAGCATAGCTAATAGAACTAACGCATTAGTAAACCCGCTACAATCATGCAGTAACGTTACAGTGTACAGTCAGTAAGCAGTTACACCGGCGGGTCCCAGTGTTAATAAATTAGTAAAACCAAAAGCTTACCTTGACTTGGAAGAGTTCCAGTGTTGTGTTGAATGGTCATAGACAACTAGTTAACATAGCATCGCTCAGTTTTAGCAGGGTGTTTCAGTAAGCTAAACTAGCTAGCTGCATTTACTAGCTGTGAAACTGATAAAAATAGACTCGGCCTCCCGGGTGGTCTAAGGCACTGCATCGCAGTGCTTGCTGTGCCAATAGAGATTCTGGGTTCGAGTCCAGGCTCTGTGGCAGCTGGCCAAGACCGCGAGACCCATGGTGCGGCGCACAATTGGCATAGCGTCGTCAGGGTTAGGGAAGGGTTTGGCCGGCAGGGATATCCTTGTCCCGTTGCGCACCAGCGACTCCTGTGGCGGGCCGGGCGCAGTGCACGCTGACACGGTCGCCAGGTGTACGGTGTTTCCTCCGACACATTGGTGCGGCTGGCTTCCGGGTTAAGTGGGCATTGTGTTTCGGAGGACGCACGGTTCGCGACATTTGCCACTCCCTCCCGAGTCCGTACAGGAGTTGCAGCGATGAGACAAGACTGTAACTACCAATTGGATACCACGAAATTGGGGAGAAAAAGGGGGTACATTTTGTTTAACTAAATAAAAAGACAATGTATTCCTCTTGCTTCTCCTTAATTTAGGAAAAAAAATATTTGTTCAAAACTGTTCAACTATTTGATTTCTCTCTTTGAATAAACTACTCACCACATGTTATGCACTGCGGTCATGCTGTATAATGATAGGAGAAAGACGCAGCAATACGTAATAGGGTTTTTTATTTCTCCACCCAAAATAAAATGTAATGAAAACGACTGGGACGGAACGAGACCCGTAATAACAAGTGCACAAAAACACTTAGCATGAAAGCCGATACAACAGACCGCAGGTACTCACAAGACCAATGGACATGGGACAATAATCGACAAGGACAATGGGGAACAGAGGGCACATATATACACATACTAATGAGGGGGAATGGGAAACAGGTGTGCGTAATGAGACAAGACAGTCCAGGGTTGGTGGTAATGAATCCAGTTCAGTTACGCCTAGAAGGCCTGTGACGTAGACCTTTTCAATTTTCGACAAAAATGACATACACAAATCTAACTGCCTGTAGCACAGGCCCTGAAGCAAGGATATGCATTTGTTGGTACCATTTGAAAGGAAACACTTTGAACTTTGTGGAAATGTGAAAGGAATGTAGGAGATTATAACACATTAGATCTGGTAAAAGATAATACAAATAAAGAAAACAACTGTTTTTTTTGTACCATCATCAATGAAATGAAAGAGAAAGGACATAATGTATTATCCCAGCCCAGGTGCAATTTAGATATTGGCCACTAGATGGTTGCAGGTGTGTGTGCAAAGTTTAGTCTGATCCAATGAACCATTGCATTTCTGTTCAACCTTTTGTATCAAGACTGCCAAAATGGTGCCTAATTTGTTTATTAACCTCTTAAGGATCCACCTATTTTTTTTATGTTTTTGCCTAAAATGACATACCCAAAACTGACTGCCTGTAGCTCAGGACCTGAAGCAAGGATATGCATACTCTTGATACTATTTGAAAGGAAATACTTTGAAGTTTGTGAAAATGTTTAATTAATGTTTTTGAAACAAGTAATTATTTTCAATTTCACTTCACCAATTTTGACTATTTTGTGTATGTCCATTACATGAAATCTTTTTAAATAAAAATCAATTTAAATTACAGGTTGTAATGCAACAAAATAGAAAAAACACCAAGGGGGATGAATACTTTTGCAAGGCACTGTATGTGCCTGCTGCTCCAGCTGTGGCTCGACCCCTGGTCTTCACAGCTGTGACCTTCTCTCACTTCAGTGAGTGGATTGCCTCAATGTTCCAGTTTTCACTGCTGGCCATAGCCCAGACCCGCCCTCGGGTTTACCATTCCCTCTCGACAGCTACCCCAGCTCTTCTTCCACCCAACGCACTCCAATTCGCATCCAGTCTCTTCCTTGCTTCGCTAGTATATCCCACAAGGTACTACTGGCCCGTGACCCCTGCTACAGCAGCGGCTCACCCTCTCTCTCTGCCAGTGACGACCACCATCCACACCTTTGGTCTGTCTAGACGTACTACAAATGAGTTTTCAGCTGTCACTACCTCCAGGCTTCTGCAGTGGAATCTCAACACATACTGCGGCGATCTTGACAGCTGTTCGGTCGCCTCTTCGTCTGCAGGATGTCCATCGTCTGTGACCTCTGCGTTGTCCATCCCACCCTGCTTGCATCCTGTCTGCCCCGACGGCAGTGGCCCCTGATGCATCCCCGCACTGCCTTGGCTTGATGCTCCGCTTCAACCTCCTTCCTTCCTCTGGACAACACTCTGCCTTTGCTTCATCCTCTGTGGTGAGGGAAAGCCGCGGTCCCCTGTACTCCAAGAACCTGGTTACTACGTTTGTCTTTGACACCATTCGACACTCCAGCTCACGTTTGTCTTTGACACCATTCGACACTCCAGCTCACCCCCTCTCTCAGCTCACCTCCAGTCCCACTGTCTCATGACTGCCACCCCTGAAGCGGCTTACCAATCGTTAGCAGCCATAAAATCCCACATCCCAGCCAGTTACGTGCCAACTGCTCCTGCAGAGGTTCTGCCCCTGGTCTTACCAGCTGAGACCCTCTCCTAGATCAATGAACTAACTGCCTGTGTTCAAGTCTTCAACTGCTGGCCACAGCCCAGCCTCACCGAAGTCCGCCCCCCACCCTCGTCGCCAGCCCATTACCATCGACATCCTTTTTGCCTAAATCCAGATGCTGAGATCAGGTTGTTGGATTTCGGGGTTTTGGGGATTTCCTCACCACAGCAGCGTAACTACCATGGCCTGGCAATTATATCTACCTGAGACTCCAAGCCAAACTCTAGAGGTCACCACCAAGATCTTTCATCTGCAGCCCTTTGCTTCAGCCTGTCCATTCTCATTACCCTCCTGAATCCTTATTCTCACAGGCATTCCATTTCCTCAATACATATTCTAAACCCATTTCAATGTCTGGTCCTTAAACTCATGAAATACTCTTAAATTAATTAACTGTATTGCAAAAGTAATATTGAATTGTGTTTGGTTGTCAATGCAAGCAAATATATATATATTTTTTGCCTAAAATGACATACCCAAATCTAACTGCCTGTAGCTCAGGCATTGAAGCAAGGATATTCATATTCTTGATACCATTTGAAAGGAAACACTTTGAAGTTTGTGGAAATGTGAAATTAATGTAGGAGAATATAACATATTAGATCTGGTAAAAGTTTTGTACCATCTTTGAAATGAAAGAGAAAGGCCATAATGTATTATTCCAGCCCAGGAGCAATTTAGATTTTGGCCACCACTGGATGGCAGCAGTGTGTGTGCAAAGTTTTAGACTGATCCAATAAACCATTGCATTTCTTTTCAACATTTTGTATCAATACTGCCCAAATGTGCTTAATTGGTTTATTAATAACTTTTCAAGTTCAAAACTGTGCACTCTCCTCAAACAATAGCATGGTATTCGTTCACTATAAGAGCTACTGTAAATTGGACAGTGCAGTTAGATTAACAAGAATTTAAGCTTTCTGCCAATATCAGATATGTCGATGTCCTGTGAAGTGTTCTTGTTTCTTACAACCTCATGCTAATCGCATTAGCCTACTTTTGCTCAACTGTCCTGTGGGGGACCCACCGATCCTGAAGAAGTTTAATAAAGCTTATGTTGTATTCATGTCTCGAACCTCATCCAAAAATCTAAGTTAAAGAATGGGACTAAATCAAATTTAATTTGAATTATGAATTGATTTTGATTTAGTCAGATTTTTTTACTTATATTTTTGTTTGAGATGGAGATGTAAATCTAACATAATTATTAACTTGTATATTCAATTTGAAAGCAAACAAAGCTTGAATCCCTAGACCTATATGTACTGTCTATTTTTAGTTGAACCCTGGGTTAAATTTAAATAAGTCTGATGACTTCGCAAATGCTATAAAGGCCTAAGTAGTATGATTGATGATACACTACATGACCATTCCAAAATCATGAGCATTAATATGGAGTCCCCTTTTTGCTGCTTTTGTAACAGCCTCAACTCCTCTGGGAAGGGTTTCCACTAGATGTTGGAACGTTGCTGCGGGGACATGCTTCCATTCACAAGAGCATTAGTGAGGTCTGGCGCTGATGTCAGGCGATTAGGCCTGGCATTCCAATTCATCCTAAAGGTGTTCGATGAAGTTGAGGTCAGGGCTCTGTGCAGGCCAGTTAAGTTATTCTACACCGATCTCGACAAACCATTTCTGGATGGACCTCGCTTTGTGCATGAGGGCATCATCATGCTGAAACAGGAAAGGGCTTTCCCCAAACTGTTGTCCCAAAGTTGGAAGCACATTTCACGAAGCTCCCGACGAACAGTTCTTGTGCTGACCTTGCTTCCAGTGGCAGTTTGGAACTCGGTAGTGAGTGTTGCAACCGAGGACAGAGGATTTTTACGCGCTACACGTTTCAGCACTCGGTGGACCCATTTTGTGAGCTTGTGTGGCCTACCATTTCGCGGCTGAGCCGTTGTTGCACCTAGATGTTTCCACTTCACAATAACAGCACTTACAGTTGACCGGGGCAGCTCTGGCAGGGCATAAATTTGACGAACAGACTTGTTGGAAAAGTGGCATCCCATGACGGTGCCACGTTGAAAGTCACTTAGCTCTTTAGTAAGGGCATTTTACTGCCAATGTTTGTCTATGGAGATGGCAGGGCTGTGTGCTTGATTCTAAACACCTGTCAGCAACGGCTATGGCTGAAATAGCCAAATACACTAATTTGAATGGGTGTTCACATACTTTTGTATACATAGTGTACCTGACTTATAAAGTATGGTTACATTTAATTTGCTCTGTTAAACTTACCTTTTGGAATGATTTCGATAGAAACAGTGCAATAGATTATGCCTACAGATGGAATGGGCAAGCATCAGCTACGGACAACAAACAATTGTATTTCATCAATGGCAATTTGAATGCACAGAGCCATTGTTGTGCCATTCATCCACCGCCATCACCTCATGTTTCAGCATGATAATGCACGGCCCCATGTTGCAAGGATCTGTACACAATTCCTGGAAGCTGAAAATGTCCCAGTTCTACCATGGCCTGCATACTCACCAGACATGTCACCCATTGAGCATGTTTGGGATGCTCTGTATCAATGTGTACGACAACGCAGTTCCAGTTCCCACCCATATCCAGCAACTTCGCACAGCCATTGAAGAGGTGTGGGACAACATTCCACAGGTCACAATCAACAGCCTGATCAACTCTATGTGAAGGAGCTGTGTTACGCTGCATGAAGCAAATGGTGGTGACACCAGATACTGACTGGTTTTCTTATTCACACCCCTACCATAGATTAATACACTTATTTTAATTGAATGATTTCTTTCTATGAACTGTAACTCAGTAAAATCTTTGAAATTGTTGCATTTATATTTTTGTTCAGTGTATTCTAGTTAAGAGATTTCTCATTAATCATTCTCACGATAGCACATTGGTAGTAGTCAGTGACAAATATCAAAGCTAAGCCAGGCTGGACCAAAGAGATAGCTGTAGATCAACTCTCAAGTAGGAGATGCTGCCAAGACTACTTTTTTTCTGCTGTGGCTATAACGTTGAAGATGGGACATTGTTAAAAAAAGGTTTGTCCATGTTGAAAATTGGTTACCATGATGACAATCCTGTTGTTGAAATTTCATCCTCAAAACAACAGTTTATAACTTTTTGCAAATCGAATGTATTTTCCACATAGATTTAACATCAAAATACATTGACACATTACATTGAAACAACATTGATTCAACAGTTTGTGCCCAGTGTATAGCTGGTTATTTACTAAAGTGGATCTGTGGTTACAAAATGACAGTGATAAAGTACATAAGTGATAAGTATACTGATACATTTACAAACTTCTTAAATATTCAAAGAAAAAGTCTAAAATCTGGCCAAACCTGTCTTAATATAGACACAGGTGAGATATACCAGGCTCGATGGCAACCTCCCCATTCAGATACCAAACCGAATCTTACCAGATTACAAAACAACCCCAGCTAAGCATTTAATTACACTTGGCCACTCCTTGGGACCATATCATTTCAAAACATTAAATGGTCCAGTGGCAGGAAGCCTAAACTCATGAACTCTCATATGTACACACCTAACATTTGTCACTGAAATGTCAGCAGTAGGTCATCAGGAGTGCTTCAGGGAATCCAAATTAGGGCAACGACGCCCCTATTTGGACGTAGTTTCTGCCATAGAGCGGAAATGCTCATTTAGGTTCCACCTCAGAAGAATGACCCAGGTTACTTATACAGTTGAAGTCGGAAGTTTACATACACTTAGGTTCGAGTCATTAAAACTTGTTTTTCAACCACTCCACAAATTTCTAAGTTTTTGGCAAGTCGGTTAGGACATCTACTTTGTGCATGACCCAAGTATTTTTACCAACAATTGTTTACAGACAGATTATTTGACATATAATTCACTGTATCACAATTCCAGTGGGTCAGAAGTTTACATACACTAAGTTGACTGTGTCTTTAAACAGCTTGGAAAATTCCAGAAAATTATGTCATGGCTTTAGAAGCTTCTGATAGGCGAATTGAAGATGCTGGAGGAAACGGGTACAAAAGTATCTATATCCACAGTAAAACAAGTCCTATATCGACATAACCTGAAAGGCCGCTGAGCAAGGAAGAAGCAACTGCTCCAAAACCGCCTTAACAAAGCTAGACTACGGTTTGCAACTGCACATGGGGACAAAGATCGTACTTTTAAAATAAAGTGGTGATCCTAACTGACCTAAGACAGGGGATTTTTACTTGGATTAAATGTCAGGGATTGTGAAAGAAAACGGAGTCGAAATGTATTTGGCTAAGGTGTTTGTAAACTTCCGACTTCAACTGTGAATATTCCTGAATTGGGGGTGTTAAAACATTTTGTGGGGATTTCCACGTGGATTGTAGAAACAACAAATAGTGAACTGACAGCTATCAGTGTAGCTAGCTAGCATGCTAACCTTATCTAGCTAACTAATTTTATCTGTTGTTGCTTGGGGGTTTTTAACTGCACGATATTCAAAAGATTAGCCAGCTGGCTATGCTGGTTTTGGAGCTGGATTTGCATTTAGGGAAAACTTTGCCACAGATGGAAACCAGTATCTTTGACTTCACTATCTATTGTTATCTCCAAAGTTTTGGCATCTTCCATAAGAGACAAGCGTTTTTCTACATTGTAATGGACACGGTGCAACCTTTGGTAGGTAGGCGTCTGGCAGGCTTAGGCTGCGGTACAGCAAGTCAGCCCGTGTTCATGGTTCTCACAGGGGAAGTGAAATTATAGGCTAAAATGACTTTTCTCATGATGCAAATTACATGTAACAAGAACATGAGCGCATCGGACACGCAACACCAATAAAAATTTAACAACAGGACAACAAAATGTATATGTTCATTGAATTGTATTTTGCATATACATGTTCATTATAGGACATACACTTGTGTTTTCTAGCTGCACCAATCACAGCTGTGGCACTTGTAGTAAAGCAAGACTTCAGTGGTTAAACCATTAATCTTGATGCAACGGGGGGAGCAGGGTTGCAAAATGCAATCATCATGCAATTATACTATTTATAAAATGGTCATATATACAGTACCAGTCAAAGGTTTGGACACACCTACTCATTCAATAGCTTTGCTTTATTTTGACTATTTTCTGCATTGTAGAATAATAGTGAAGACATCAAAACTATGAAATAACACATGTATAACCAAAAAAGTGTTAAATACATAGTAGCCGCCCTTTGCTTTGATGACAGCTGTCAACCAGCTTTGTGAGGTAGTCACCTGGAATACTTTCCCAACAGTCTTGTAGGAGTTCCCACATATGCTGAGCACTTGTTGGCTGCTTTTCCTTCACTCTGCAGTCCAACTCATCCCAAACCATCTCAATTGGGTTGAGGTCGGGTGATTGTGGAGGCCAGGTCATCTGATGCAGCACTCTCCCTCCTTCTTGGTCAAATAGTCCTTACACAGCCTGAAGGTCTGATTTGGGTCATTGTCCTGTTGAAAAACAAATGATAGTCCCACTAAGCACAAACCAGGTGGGATGGCATATCGCTGCAGAATGCTTTGAATTCTAAATAAATCACTGACTTTGTCACCAACAAAGCACCCCCACACCGTCACACCTCCTCCTCCATGCTTCACGGTGGGAATCACACATGCAGAGTTAATCCGTTCACCTAGTCTGCATCTCACAAAGACACAGTGGTTGGAACCAAAAATCTCAAATTTGGAATCATCAGACCAAAGGACAGATTTCCCCTGGTCTAATGTCCATTGCTCGTGTTTCTTGGCCCAAGCAAATCTCATATTCTTATTGGTGTCTTTTAGTAGTAGTTTCGTTGCAGCAATTCAACCATGAAAGCCTGATTCATGCAGTCTCCTCTGAACAGTTGATGTTGAGATGTCTGTTACTTGAACTCTTTGAAACATTTCTTGGGCTGCAATCCGAGGTGCAATTAATTGCCGGTTTTTGATGCTGGTAACTCTAAACTTATCCTCTGCAGCAGAGGTAACTCTGTGTCTTCCTTTCCTGTGGCGGTCCTCATGAGAGCCAGTTTCATCCTAGCGATTAATGGTTGATGCGACTTTCAAAGTTCTTGAAATTTTCTGGATTGACTGACCTTCGTGTCCTAAAGTAATGATGGACTGGTCGTTTCTCTTCGCTTATTTGAGCTGTTCTTGACATAATATGGACTTGGTCTTCCACCAACCGCCAAGCCTATGTATGAAAATAACTCTCCAGTGATGGGTTTGGGTCACTGTCGATCACTTGATCAGGTGATGGTATTCTTTTTTTATTCCTCCTGCCTGATTCATCAGTGTCGATAGACTCACGTTCAGTGTTGATAGAGTTATGTTTAGGTTAAGCTAATACTTTCATGATAGCAATGTGTTGCTGATGCGTGCTTGCATTTCTGCATGTTATGTGTAAATTCAAGGGGATCATTCATGTCATTATCCAATTCTAGAGTAGAGCTGCAGTTCGTTTTGCTGAAAACCAAAAGTCAACGACTCAGTAAGAAGGAATGATCTTTGCATATGTGCTATGTAAAGTTTGGAAATCATTATTGTGCTGTATGAAGTCATACATTTATTGACTTCTAAACTATCTCACAAATGGACACATTGTCATTGACATAAAGGTAAGAGCTCTTCCCATTATAGTAGATCATAGCATCGTAGAACCCTATGCCTCTGTCCTTTACAAAAAACTTTCCTCCATGTGCAGTAGTAGCCTGCCCTGCAGCATCCACTGGCTAGATTCACTGACTCTACAGACATTGGCACACTACCAACCCGAATGTCTCCATGTTGCGTGTATAGAATATGACTCACTCGCCACCACTCTGGGTCATAGAGGGCACCAATGACCAGACACCAGTTGACCAGATTCTGATGGCCTAGATAATATGTTGGGCAGTTGATGCCAGCTCAGATTCTAACCATTCCCCTCCTCCCTCCCACCTCCCTCTCCTCTCTCCACACACTAACATCAGCCATAGCCTTAGGATACTGCAGCTGCCAACTGCAAGTACTGTCAGGGTAAAGTAAACAGAGCAACCCTGACGCGTCTGCCTCTGACTGCTCTCATCTGTTAGAATAACATTGGTGTAATAGCACAATTACCGCAATTCATATTCATTTTCCATGGCAAATAATTAGTAATTAATTTGCCTTAATTTGCCATATTGTACTCTGTAATCACATTACTTTAGGTCATGTCTGTCTGGAAGTCCTTTGTGTCCAATTTAGGAACAATTTCCTTCGTCTCTCCAGGATGTTTATGTTGCGACACTAAGCAATAACATTTAACAATAACAATTATACAAGGTTCTGTCTTTTGTCTCAGAGCTTCATTCAGTCATTGATTGGAATAATGGACTCCTTGTATTTCTCTGAGTATAGTCTTTGTGGGACTAAATTAATGAAAGTTGTAGTAATTAGACTACAGTAGAGCAGAGCAGGGCTGGGCTGAAGTGAGCTATAGGAGCCTCCTTTTTTCCATTGTCTCTCTCTCTCTCTCTCTCTCTTTTTCTCTCTTTCTCTCTCTCACTCTCTCTCTCTCTCACTATCTATGTCTTTCTCACTATCTCTCTCTGTCTCACTGTTTCTCTCTGTCTCTCTCTAACTCTCTCTCTCCCAGAGTGCTAACAGGGAAACGGTACAATAACAGCCAGACACTATAACAAGAGACAGGAAGACACACCTTGTCGCTGGTGCCCTTTGATTGTGTCTGGAAGAAAGAGGTTATTTCCTCCGAAAGGTGTTCAGTTGGGCAGGAAATTCCTACAATAGAGGAAGTACTGGCATTTATAACGTGCCGTCACTACCATGTTTTACTCTAAGTTAGATGTGTTAGGGTCGTTCAGTTGGTTTAGAGGCACTATCACCCCACTACATGCCAGACATGGTTTCGTTTAGTAAACAAATGTAGAGGCAAGCTATAACGATGTGTTCTGATTTGTTGTGACAGTGTAATAGGGATTAGTATGATGGCAGTTGACAGTGTGAGCCCTGCTCTGTTTTAGTGTTGTGGGGCTGGTGGTTTAAGTGGCTGTCCCCAACTGAACTCAGTTCAGTGAGTTTTACTGCAGTGTACTCTACAGACTCTGACAAAACTGATCTGAAGACAGTTTGGTGAGATACTACTGTAGTGTGTAGCTAATGTGCTACAGTAATGTATTGCTCTCAGTATTCTATGTCACTAGCTGACCTGAAGTCAGTATGGTCAGATACTACTGTATCCTACAGTTGAAGTCGGAAGTTTACATACACTTAGGTAGGAGTCATTAAAACTCGTTTTTCAACCACTCCACAAATTTCTTGTTAACAAACTATAGTTTTGGCAAGTCGGTTAAGACATCTACTTTGTGCATGACACAAGTAATTTTTCCAACAATTGTTTACAGACAGATTATTTCACTTATAATTCACTGTATCACAGTTCAAGTAGGTCAGAAGTTTACATACACTAAGTTGACTGTACCTTTAAACAGCTTGGAAAATTCCAGAAAATGATGTCATGGCTTTAGAGCTTCTGATAGCCTAATTGACATAATTTGAGTCAATTGGAGGTGTACCTGTGGACGTATTTCAAGGCCATAATGTTTGGCCATAATGCTTGGCCATAATGACCATTGTTATGTTTGGAGGAAAAAGGGGGAGGCTTGCAAGCCGAAGAACACCATCCCAACCGCGAAGCACGGGGGTGGCAGCATCATGTTGTGGGGGTGCTTTGCTGCAGGAGGGACTGGTGCACTTCACAAAATGGATGGCATCATGAGGAAGGAAAATTTTGTGGATATATTGAAGCAACATCTCAAGACATCAGTCAGGAAGTTAAACCTTGGTCGCAAATGTGACTTCCAAAAGGACAATGACCCCAAGCATACTTCCAAAGTTGTGGCAAAATGGCTTGGTATGGACAACAAAGTCAAGGTATTGGAGTGGCCATCACAAAGCCCTGACCTCAATCTTACAGAAAATCTGTGGGCAGAACTGAAAAAGTGTGTGCGAGCAAGGAGGCCTACAAACCTGACTCAGTTACACCAGCTCTGTCAGGAGAAATGGGCCAAAATTCACCCAACTTATTGTGGGAAGCTTGTGGAAGGCTACCCGAAAAGTTTGACCCAAGTTAAACAATTTAAAGGCAATGCTACCAAATACGAGTTGAGTGTATGTAAACGTCTGACCCACTGGGAATGTGATGAAAGAAATAAAAGCTGAAATAAATCCTTCTCTGCTATTATTCTGACATTTCACATTCTTAAAATAAAGTGGTGATCCTAACTGACCTAAAACAGGGAATTTTTACTTGGATTAAATGTCAGGAATTGTGAAAAACTGAGATTAAATGTATTTGGCTAAAGTGTTTGTAAACTTCCAACTTCAACTGTACATTGAGGGGAGAAAGTATTTGATCCCCTGCTGATTTTGTACGTTTGCCCACTGACAAAGAAATGATCAGTCTATAATTTTCATGGTAGGTTTATTTGAACAGTGAGAGACAGAATAACAACAAAAAAATCCAGAAAAAAGCAAGTGAAAAATGTTATAAATTGATTAGCATTTTAATGAGGGAAATAAGTATTTGACCCCCTCTCAATCAGAAAGATTTCAGGCTCGCAGGTGTCTTTTATACAGGTAACGAGCTGAGATTAGGAGCACACTCTTAAAGGGAGTGCTCCTAATCTCAGCTTGTTACCTGTATAAAAGACACCTGTCCACAGAAGCAATCAATCAATCAGATTCCAAACTCTCCACCATGGCCAAGACCAAAGAGCTCTCCAAGGATGTCAGGGACAAGATTGTAGACCTACACAAGGCTGGAATGGGCTACAAGACCATCGCCAAGCAGCTTGGTGAGAAGGTGACAACAGTTGGTGCTATTATTCGCAAATGGAAGAAACACAAAAGAACTGTCANATCTCAAGGCAGCTGGGACCATAGTCACCAAGAAAACAATTGGTAACACACTACGCCGTGAAGGACTGAAATCCTGCAGCGCCCGCAAGGTCCCCCTGCTCAAGAAAGCACATATACATGCCCATCTGAAGTTTGCCAATGAACATCTGAATGATTCAGAGGACATCTGGGTGAAAGTGTTGTGGTCAGATGAGACCAAAATGGAGCTCTTTGGCATCAACTCAACTCACCGTGTTTGGAGGAGGAGGAATGCTGCCTATGACCCCAAGAACACCATCCCCACCGTCAAACATGGAGGTGGAAACATTATGCTTTGGGGGTGTTTTTCTGCTCAGGGGACAGGACAACTTCACCGCATCAAAGGGATGATGGACAGGGCCAAATCATGGCTGAAAACCTCCTTCCCTCAGCCAGGGCATTGAAAATGGGTCGTGGATGGGTATTCCAGCATGACAATGACCCAAAACACACGGCCAAGGCAACAAAGGAGTGGCTCAAGAAGAAGCACATTAAGGTCCTGGAGTGGCCTAGCCAGTCTCCAGACCTTAATCCCATAGAAAATGTGAGGAGGGAGCTGAAGGTTCGAGTTGCCAAACGTCAGCCTCGAAACCTTAATGACTTGGAGAAGATCTGCAAAGAGGAGTGTGACAAAATCTCTCCTGAGATGTGTGCAAACCTCGTGGCCAACTACAAGAAACGTCTGACCTCTGTGATTGCCAACAAGGGTTTTGCCACCAAGTACTAAGTCATGTTTTGCAGAGGGGTCAAATACTTATTTCCCTCATTAAAATGCAAATCTATTTATAACATTTTTCACATGCGTTTTTCTGTCTCTCACTGTTCAAATAAACCTACCATTAAAATTATAGACTGATCATTTCTTTGTCAGTGGGCAAACGTACAAAATCAGCAGGGGATCAAATACTTTTTTCCCTCACTGTAAGTGTACAGCTGTTGTGCTAATGTAATGCTCTCAGATCAGTGTTCAAACTCTAAGTGTGGCCCAACCTGATCTGAGGACAGTATTGATTTATTGTCCTGGTAGCTCTGGTGCTCTGCTGCTGTCTCTGGCCCTGTGGCTGTGGTTGGCATGGGACTGGGATGCCAGTCTGTCTAGGGGCCTGGGCACTGGGTCTCTGTATCTCTCTCTCTATCTAAGTGAGAGTCTGTTTATTTAAAAGGTTTGAAATGAGTCCTTCACAAAGTCGGACAAACTTGACTGAACTAGTGAACTTTGAGGCACTCTGCTCTGACATTTTTAGGTTGTTTGTTTGTTTTTGATTTTGGGTCTGTGTGTATGGGGTTAAGATGCTAGGATCAGATGGTTTGTGTTTCAGTCTCTTCCTCGACATCCTAAAGACATTACTGAGCTGACCTCCAGTGACCTGACAATAGCTCTGTATCTTGTCCAAGAGCTTTCAGTTTTCAAGAAATCACTTCTCTTTTTGGGAGAGTACACAAGGCCACTTAAGGTTTAAACGCTAAAGTGCTTTGAGTCAGAGATGCTGAAGTTGAAAAGGTTTCCTAAACTGACACATCCTTCAGCACTACTACTGATTGACTACTGCCTAAAATAGCTGTTTGAAAAAGGTTAGGTTCCCATATAAAGCTCTATTTGAAACAGATATTCACATTCAGTTAATATAAAGCAGAGACCAACTATTTGTTCTGATTGTGACCATCCATCTTCCTCTTAATCACATTCCAGTGGTTTTCAATGGGGTTCAGGTCTGGAGGACCACCAGATCAAGACCCTGTCATGGCCAGCCCAATCTCCAGACCTGAACCCCATTGAAAACCTCTGGAATGTGATCAAGAGGAAGATGGATGGTGACATGCCATCAAACAAAGCCGAGCTGCTTGAAGTTTTGCGCCAGGAGTGGCGTAAAGTCACCCAACATCAATGTGAAAGACTGGTGGAGAGCATGCCTTAGACGGATAAAAGCTATATTTGAAATAAATCAGGGTTATTTTTTAACTTTTCCTAAGTTAAAACATTAGTATTGTGTTGTTTAAAAATGAATATGAACTTATTTACTTTTTTTATGATAATTTTGCTGTGGTCTCTTAATTTTTTCCAGAGCTGTGGATATACAGTACAGTCAAAAGTTTGGTCACACCTATCATCCAAGGGTTTTTCTTTATTTAACAAATCAAAACATATGAACAAAAAAGCAAAATAAGCAAAGAGAAATGACAGTCCATCATTACTTGAAGATATGAATGTCAGTCAATGCGGAACATTTCAAGAACTTTGAAAGAGTCTACAAGTGCAGTTGCAAAAACCTTCAAGCGCTATGATGAAACTGTCTCTCATGAGGACCGCCACAGGAAAGGAAGACCCAAAGTTACCTTTACTGCAGAGTATAAGTTAATGAGAGATAACTGCACCTCAGATTGCAGCACAAATAAATGCTTCACAGAGTTCAAGTAACAGACACATCTCAACATCAACTGTTCAGAGGAGACTGCATGAATCAGGCCTTCATGGTCGAAGCATTCTGCAATGATACGCCATCCCACATGGTTTGCGCATAGTGGGACTATTATTTGTTTTTCAACAGGACAATGACCCAACAAACTTCCAGGCTGTGTAAGGGCTATTTGACCAAGAAGGAGAGTGATGTAGTGCTGCATCAGATGACCTGGCCTCCACAATCACCAGACCTCAACCCAATTGAGATGGTTTGGGATGAGTTGGACCACAGAGTGAAGGAAAAGCAGCCAACAAGTGTGGGAACTCCTTCAATACTGTTAAAAAAGCATTCCTCATGAAGCTGGTTGAGAGAACGCCAAGAGTGTGCATTCGGAAAGTATTCAGACCCCTTGACCTTTTCAACATTTTGTTATGTTACAGCCTTATTCTAAAATTTATGAAATATTTTTTTTCCTCATAAATGTACACACAATACTGCATAATAACAGCAAAAACAGGTTGTACATTTTTTTTTGCAAAAAATACTTATTCCATAAGTATTCAGACCCTTTACTTTACATTGTTGAAGCACTTTTGGCAGCTTCGAGTCTTTTTGGGTATGACGCTACAAGCTTGGCACACCTGTATTTGGGGAGTTTCTCCCATTCCTCTCTGCAGATTCTCTCAAGCTCTGTCAGGTTGGATGGGGAGATCACTGCACACCTATTTTAAGGTCTCTCCAGATATGTTAGATCGGGTTCAAATCCTGGCTCTGGCTGGGCCACTCAAGGACATTCAGAGACTTGTCCCAAAGCCACTGTCTTGGCTGTGTGCTTAGGGTCGTTGTCCTGTTGGAAGGTAAACCTCCACCCCAGTCTGAGGTCATCTAGGATCTCTCTGTACTTTGCTCCATTCATCTTTCCATCAATCCTGACTAGTCTCCCAGTCCCTGTCACTGAACAACATCCCCACAGCATGATGCTGCCACCACCATGCTTCACCGTAAGTATGGTGCCAGGTTTCGTGACGCTTGGCATTCATGCCAAAGATTTCAATCTTGATTTCATCAGACCAGATAATCTTGTTCTTCGTCACCTCTCTGACCAAGGCCCTTCTCGCCCGATTGCTCAGTTTGGCCGGGTGGACAGCTCTAGGAAGAGTCTTGGTGGTTCCAAACTTCTTCCATTAAGAATGATGGAGGCCACTGTGTTCTTGGGGACCTTCAATGCTGCAGAAATATCTGTGATAGGTAGATTATGTCATACAGTACATTTAAACACAGCCTCACCCAGAGTCACAACAGGATCATGGTTAGATGATGTCATACAGATACAGTGCATGTTAAGTCTCTCCAGGAAACTGACCATGCACATTTAGCCCTGATTGTAGAATGGAAAACGAATTTGGAATATCAAATAATTTTCTTCATGCATTTTCCACATGTACAGAATGCAGGCTGGTAATTGGTTAGGAGTGGATGGAGATGGTTCTCTAGGAGAAGGCTTGAATAAATTACACTGATGCATTAATGCACCTGTTGGCAGGATCTTGCTTCCTCTCCTCTAACCCTCTGCTGTAGAGGCCAGGTCTTCTTGATGGCTGTGCCAGACTTGGTTGCATGCCACCATTCACTTAGGGCCTATACTCTGCTAGCTTGGCTATTTTAGTTGAGCGTTAGACAGCAGGCTATTTTAGAAAGGTTTCTTTCAGTAAACAGTAAACTCCAACAGAGTGCATTTAATTCTGTTCTGTGCTGCCGGGAAAATGTGATGTAGCCTACTGTAAAATTGTATTATTTGGATTTTGAGTGTAATTATCGCCTGACAAACAGATTTTCAAGCCTGGTTCAAGCACATACAAACTAATGTGTGTTCATGTGTGTACAAGCATGCGCTAATATGTGTGTGCAGAGATGTCTCTAGACATTTTAACCTCCCATATGGCTGGTTTATTTTATTTCTTGTAAAAGGACTGCCAGGGCACTGACTCCATTAACTGTAGCTCTATATGGACACATACACAAATGAGCAATCTTCAGCTCCACACTTGCTCTGGCTAAGGCTATTAACTTTACCACAAACATAGGCACTGTTACAGTAGCTAGCCTATCAATGCGTCTGTGATCTTAGTTTATGGCTTGTTTTTATGTTAGGCAATTACAAATAATTATTATTCTACCTCAGTATTGCTGTTGAAGTTATCTTCTTCCGATCTCGTGGAAATAAACATTAGGGAAAAAGGCAACTGAATAATAATGATTTATGTAGAGTAGACCAACACGCACATATAGGTCCGTTTCTATGTACTTTATATGGGTTCTATTGTACGGCTACACCAATGAAGAAGATGAATAGCATTCTTGCTTATCCTTGACTGTAGGATCAACACCCATTGGAGACACCCAGTGCAGGCCCTCTCTCGCCAGACACGTAGGCTCATATTTGGGCATCCTCCCAATGCTGCGTCCCTTAGCTAGAGCTGGACCATGGATCACTCAGCAGACTGCTGTCCCCACTGTTTACAGCCTGCGTCCCAGTCCATCCCACACACACAACCGTGTTTATGCTAAGCTCCAAGAATAGAGGGGGCGATGGCTGGGGAAGCGGATGCCAGACAGGCTTCTATGCTAGGCTGTGGAGTTGAAACAGAGTGCATGTTCCCTTCAACCAGCTGGGTCTCCCTGCACAGTATGACACATGCATCACAACATATTTGCAAGCACACACACACCACACACACATTCACACACAGCAGGGCAGCCATGCCTTTGAACACAAATAGCTGCAATAGCAGCAGAAACCCAAAGTCAGGGTTTATTTTTCAGACATGGTCAAAGCTGGATGCGATGGGGGTTTAAAGTAAGGTGAGACGTTCACTGAGAAGCCGTGTTTATCATTCCTGCTACATTTTATGGGCAAATAGAGACCAATGACACTACCACAGCTGCTTTATCAAAGGACATCTGGAGAGAGAGAGAGAGAGAGAGAGAGAGAGAGCAGTTAAAATTGGCAAAAAACACATTTCTTTCCACAGGGCCGGGGGGTGAGACAGGGATGGAGATTGAGCCCCACCCTAATCAACATATACAGTGGGGCAAAAAAGTATTTAGTCAGCCACCAATTGTGCAAGTTCTCCAACTTAAAAAGATGAGAGAGGCCTGTAATTTTCATCATAGGTACACTTCAACTATGACAGACGAAATGAGAAAAAGAAATCCAGAAAATCACATTGTAGGATTTTTAATTTATTTATTTGCAAATTATGGTGGAAAATAAGTATTTGGTCA